>JBBPDA010109457.1:0-10288 GCA_037974385.1 Arnoldichthys spilopterus
GCCCGGGCCGGGACTCGAACCTGAGACCTTCAGGTCTCAAAGGCAGTGTCCTAACCACTAGGCCTCCACTGCCCACCAAACTGTGACCTCTGCATTTAACCCATCACATGTGCATACGTGGAGCAGTAGGCAGCTATCAACAGTGCCCGGGGAGCAGTGTAGCAGGATGGTACCTTGCTCAAGGGTACGTCAGCGATGCCCAACCCGGGACTGTGGAGCATGTATGTTGGAATGCACAGGTGTCCTATACACTGACTACACTACTTTCCAAATGTTGTACTTTAAAGCTTCAACAGTGTTTGTGTACTTTAATAAACTCTTTTATTTTTTTAATTTTTCATAATATGAGTCTTTTAACTATGGGTTAGTGTTAACCCAGCCCAGATAATTATACAACCCATCTCTACACCGTAGCAGCCAGAAAAGTTGTTCCCGGTGCTGTACCAAGGCATAGAGCCAGTGATCTGTTGGGACAGTTGGCGGTGCTTTATGGAGGGGTACTGCACAGGCATGGCTATAAATAGCCTCTTGGGTGAAGCACAGGCCTCCTGTCATGCCCACTGCAAGGTATCTGTACCAGTTCAGTGATGTCCTTCCGGCCTCATAGCACACACGCTCTACCCCTTTCATTTCTGGAATGTGAAAATCCTCCACGATTATGGTTTGCCTTTCACTGAGGACGTTCATCACTGTGATCCACTCACTGGGGTTAGGAATTACAGATGCGATCGTCTGATATTAGAATATCTGCCCGAGTTAATGATTGAATATTCAATTAACTGCAAGAAAGGGAGGTAAAAGGGGCTGCAGCTGATAAAAAAATAATCCCACCTCGTCCATTATTTGAGTTTCTTAGAGTGGGTTGACGTGGTACACTGTAGAAAACCTCAATTATTGGGCAGTGGCAGAAAAAAACAATAGTGTAGCAGCAGAAAAAGGTCCTGAAATCAACTTTTCTGCTGAACACTAAGTATAACGTCATAACGTCACTCTCTCACTGCAAGTGGTGAAGGGCTGTGCTGAAACACTAAGCTAGGTGTGTATTGAGAACCATTATCTCTGAAAGGACAGGGCCATTTGAATGCCATGCAAAACTACAACCATGGCTTCAACGTTCAACTGCCAGTGATGCCACAGCCATCCATAACCAGGGTTTCAAGAGAGCCTTCACCTTCCAAAGCATCATTCAGTGCCATGCGGGTATCCTTAGGTGACCTGGCAGATCTGGCAGTTACCACCCTCCTCCAAGCATGTCGAGCTTTTCAAAGACGCTGCGTTAGTGGCTGCCGCTTCATACGACTTGGAAGAGGCGTGTGCTAGCCTTCACCCTCCCAGCTTGGTAACCTGAGAGATTTGAGGTTTTCTAGCTAGTGGGTGAAAGCAGACATGATTAAATTGGGGAGAAAATCGAAGGAAAAAACACAGAAACATTCAGAAGAAGAAGAATGTTATCATCCACACTGATCTCAGTCTTAATCAGAAGAAATGTTTCATCAGTGAAATGCCCAGAAGCAATGTGGTGGCTATCCTTGTCCATTAAATAGTCTTTAGCCAAAAACAAACGGCTAAAACATTTTGCTAATAGATTCTTTTGTCTTTCTGCCATTGACAGAGCTTTTAATGGACTAGAGCCAAAATTACAGATAAAAAACAACGCAACAAAAGAATTTTGTGAAGTTTTCTTATGACAACAATATGCGAGGACGCAAAAACAGAACAGCTCTTAACAGAGGTCGCTCTCGTTCCTACGCTTCATCTCTTATTCATACAGCAGGGTTCTGTTGCTCAGCGCTAGTGCCAGACTGCAAGCCTAACCTAAAATAAAGTCAGACATAACGCAGCATGACACTAAAAGGGCACTCGCACAGAGTCAAGGCTGCAGCCTGCAGAGCATGTGGGATGAAGGTGTTCAGCTGACGTCAACTTTTAGAAAAGAAGCCATCTCTAAAAACGCCAATACCCATCCAACCAGTCATTCAGATGTGGTGCAAAAACATGTAAAAATACATACAGAGATGAATCTCTTTCCCCAATCTCGTAAACCCTCCCCTGTGCAGCGCATATCAACATAATCTCCCTTGTCATTTGGCTGGAATAGTGCGCTGATGTGTTACGCTCTGCTGGCATGTTGTCAGCTATGTTGCCAGTCCTTGAAAGGGGGGGGTTGAGAAATAAGCCAAAGGAAGTAGAGTGAGACAAACAAACACTGCAGGTGGCGTTCCTCTCATTCCGCACAGCTGAGACTTCAAATGAAAGGTCTGCTTAAAAAAAACGTGTCTACAGCAGTCAAGACTGTAGAACCAGACACCCTTAAGCCCTAAGGCTTCAATCAGGGTGATCGTCATTACTCAGGTAAACTCGCCTCAACTCAAAACAAAGGTTAAATGTTTAACTTTCTGGTTAGGTTAGAAATGATTAGGACGAGGTGTGTGTGCATTTACAACACTGCAGAAGTCTGGTTAAGAGTTTAAAGCCATTTATCTGAGTTTCCTTCATGAACATTAGAGTCAATGCAAACAAAACAGGAAAGCAATGAGGATGAGCTGTTGTGTAAACAGTAGTTGATGATGTGTGAGCTGTTAGAAGACACAGGTTTGGCTCCAGATTTCTCCTCCATGCCTCCAGTCAGTGCCTGGATGTGTGTGAAGTTCCATCAGCTCCTGATTTCATCTGATGAAGAACTGATTGAGCCCAAACCATCAATTTGATAGGAGCTACAGTAATACAGGGTGTCCACTAGACGAGCTCTGGGAACGGTCAAGTCAGCAAATTGACACACGAAACCAGTGTTTACTGCAATTACTGCTATTTGTATTTATTCTAATATTAGTTTTTTTTTGGAAAAGCCAAAATACCGCCCAGATAAACAGCTTTTAATGATCATTTTCTCAGGTGTCTAAGACTTTTGCACAGTACTGTATATGTTTCTAATTTTTTAGATTTTTTTTTTTGAGGTTTTGTTTTGTTTTACCACACAGTGTTTTTATATTTACATTAAAAGGTTTTAAAGCTTTCCTTGCTTATCACTGTCCAGTATTATTTTCTAAAAGTCTGTTTTTTTGTTGTCTGGGCTTTCACTGATTTCTGTACATGGTCTATATTGATAATCTGTACATTATTTTTGGGCAGTGGAGGACTAGTGGTTAGGACACTGCCTTTAGGACCTGAAGGTCACAGGTTGGAGTCCCAGCCCGGGCACTACTGAGGTACCCTTGAGCAAGGTACTGTCCCACTACACTGCTCCCTGGGAGCTAATGATAGCTGCCCGCTGCTCCACGTGTGCACGTGTGATGGGTTAAATGCAGAGGTCACATTTCGTTGTGGTGCTTGAGTGTGTTCACAATGACAAATGGTCACTATTATTATTTAATTACTAATATAATGAACAATGACAGCCTTACTACTGCCAGAATAAGGCAACTCAAGGCCTTATCACGACAAGAAATGGGATCATAGAGGTGTAGGCGAGGTGGATGGGCTTGGCTTTCTGTGTAGTACAGTTCTGTGGACCTGCATGTAATCCTACAACCAAAAAAAACTGTCCTCTACACATGACAAAATATTAAATATATATATATATATAATTATTATTAATAAATTAATCATTCAAATGATTAAATAAAATATAAAATTATTATGCAATAACTAATGATGACGAGCATGAGTTAGGGAAAATATTGAAATACATTTTCTGTTAAAACATATATAGCATATAGCACAATATTTTTACGGCATAGCAACGAGAAGTCGATGTGCATCCGGCAGCTGAAGCACTTACGGGCACAAATGCTTGAGCACTGTTTCACTGAGCCATGCTTGGCCACACATGACACTCATCAATGAAAGCAACCGGTGTCAAAGGAGAGTTTTCATTCACACTCTGGCAAGACAATCACAGTACTTCGGTTTCTAACTGACAATTACGCACCACAGTGGACTTAAGAAATAAAAATGCTATGTAATTTTCTACAAAAAGTGTATTTAGCCTTCGGTTAAAACTTTTACCTTCAATTACACTTTTTTCTCTCCAATTCTGCTATATTAGAAGGGTGGTAACATCTGTACTGCTTTGTGATTGGTCACATGCCTAATACATATGCAGGATAGACTAAAACATTCTGCTGCAGTTACTCACTACTTACAGTAAAGGAGCAAAAATGTTAAAGAGCAAAATATTGCAAACATTTTACACTTATCATACTGCCAGTGCACATATCCTGCTTCAGCTTTACACACATAATGTCTTAACTCTTTTCTATATTGCCCACCTACATGGAACCGCGAGTAATCCTCCCCAGACAGGTGCGTCAGCAACACGCTCTCAGAATAATGAAAAGCGGGTAAGAGAGACGCCTGCAGTCACTCGAAATGAGCTGAAAGCATTTACACAGGAACAGTTACACAGGAAAGTAAGCAACGATCTGCACCACCATCCACAATGTGCACACAGGCCTTTAGACAAGTCACAACTGTTTTGGAGCAAAAGACAGAATCCTTTGATAATAATTCAGCTCATCGTGTTTAGAGAAAGAAGAGCTGTGTGAATGATCCCAAGAACGTCATACCCAGAGTGAAGATCTACAGTGAAGGTAGGAGCATCATGATTATGGGGCTGCTTCTTGCCCAACAGTTCTGGGCCATTACATATAATTAAAGAAAACATTAATAAATGTTTAAGACGATATTACAGAGGAATTCAATCACATCACCTGAAAATTTGGAGAAAATGGATGTTTTAACAAAATGATCCCAAACTAAAATAACTCAAGGCTGGTTTCTAAAAACACAAATGTCTAGACAATCTCCAGAACCAAAGTGTTTGTGTATGTATGTATATGTGGTCCTGGGTTCGATCCCCGGGTCGGCCACATGTGTCTTTCCCCGTGTTGCCGTGGGTTTCCTGCGGGTGCTCCGGTTTCCTCCCGTTGCCCAAAGGCTGCAGTAGGTTGATTGAATGTTCTAAACTGCCCGTAGGTGTGAATATGTGTATGAGGGGTTGTCTGTCTATGTGTTGCCCTGTGATGGGTTGGCCTCCTTTCCTGGGTGAACCCTGCCTTAGGCACGCAGTCAGCTGGGATTGGCTCCAGCTTCCCCATGACCCAAAAACGGAAAAATCGGTTTAGAAAAATGGATGGATATGTGCACTTTGGTGGAAATATGAACGATAAAAAAGTTGAATAACAAAAACAAAAGCATCTGAACACATGTTGCCCTGCACTGTAGCTCTGAACTGTTCCTGCACTGTAGTTCTGAACTGTTCCTGTTATTTTTTTCTAGGCTAATTTTACTCTTATATCACTTTTCAGTTTGCTAGATCATATTTTTTACATATTAAAACATGCAATGTTATTAGAGTAGAGGGCACATTGGTTTTCAACCGAAAAGGAAAGTCATGGGGGGGGGGGCAGTGTGGGCTCTTTAACGGGGGTTTCTCAGCCACCTGCTTAAGTCAGGCAGGCAGCAGCTGAACGCACCAGACAGCCAGAGTCAGCATGTGGTAATCAGAACCTCTACCCTAGTCTCAGCCTCAGATGCTCCACCCACTCTTACACAGAGCGTATCTACTGCCCACTGAGCTGGACACAACCTGCTGGTGTTTTGTCAGTTTCATTCCGATGTTTCACGTGCGCACACTTCCGACAATAGCCGCCTGTTGTGTGCATCGTGACAACATGAGCCTTTTGGACATGACTGTAATTCTGCATGTTGCTACAATGGCACCTGTCATTGGGTAGGATCCTATTACATAGGAAGTGACCAGTCAGTTCTTGAAGGTTTTGTGTGGGAAGAAAGAAAAATGGCCATGTGTAAGGATCTGAGTGAACAAACTGTGATGGCTAGGTGACTGGTTTAGAGCAATGAACCAGCAACGGTCAACGGTCATCGTCCAGGGGAGTAAAGGCCAATACCCTCAGGTGCCACAGAAGATCCATCTTCTACTGGCTATGATTGAAAGATGTCCGAATGCACAGTGGTGGTGTTAATGTTATGGCTACCTCTACCCTAACAGCAGCCCAAGCAGACGCACCAGGCAGGCAGATATGCAGGCAAGGATCTGCGGAGAAACCCATTAGCTTGAAGATGCTCAAAGGCTCTACCTATTTTAGACATGATCCAGGCAGTCGTGTGAAAATGCTCTACGTTCGATACACATCTCTGAAGACAGGATGGAGCCAGAGGACTGTGATGCGTATTGATTTCACTCTCAGCCATTAGCGCACAGCTACTTAGCCCTATCAGTCAACGTCAGGCACCCTGTACAGCTTCAGCTGGGTGTGTTACAGCAAAGGTCGCCGAGCCAAATACAATAGACTACTCAGTTCTGGGGTAAAAAGGACACGGAAAAAGGTGCTGCAGAATTTAAGTGAGGTCAATGTTGACGGTACAATTTGCCAAGTCAGTTATATTTCTATAGCTGACGTTGTCACAAAGCAACTTTACGGAATCTGGGTGTGAGCAAGCCAAATGCGACAGAGGCAAGAAAATCCCCTCAAGTGGGAGGGAGAAACCCTAGGAGGAAGCAAGGCTCAGAAGCGAAGTGAAAATGGCATTGTGAATCTGCCATTTGTGAACATACTCAACCACCAGCAAGAAATGTGAACTCTTCATTTAACCCATCACACATGCACACGTGGAGCAGCGGGCAGCTATGAACAGTGCCCGGGGAGCAGTATAGCGGGACAGTACCTTGCTCAAGGGAACCTCAGTGGTGCCCAATGATTTTTATGGGACCGTTAGTTTACTAAGGCAAGGTCCTAACCACTAGGCCACCACTGCCCAAGTGGCGAACCCATCCTCCTCTGGTTGACACCGTATAGCAACATCCAAAAGAAACAATCTCAGTTTCTAGAGGTGGCAATGTATCTGGAATTGCAAAGCATGAACAACATTAGGCCTGTCCTGGTTTAGGAAACCTCTGAACTGGGAAGCTATAAGGGAAAAGCACATGGGTTGGGTTCGCTGACATGGCCTGTGGGGAGGGATTTGTCACTTTACCTTTTTATTTGGGATCTAAACAGGTGTGTAGTCACTTCTGCAGACCAATAGTGCAGCAATGATCACTGCAGCACTGTGATGAGAGCATGTCAACTATGGTGGGCACATCATATCCACGCAATTTGTTCATGAAAGAACAGCTAAACGAAGCTCATATTTCAGCTTCTGTGCCATCAATGCCATGAGCAGCACACTCTTATCGAGTGTCAAGTCGGTCGCTCTTTGGTCTCCTGTACTTGTTTTGCAGTTATTTTGTTCATTTATGCATTACGCACTTGAAAAATTAGCATTTTTTAAAATGTATGTTAGTAATTACTCTTAATGCAGATCTACAGAAAAAAAATTAACGGTATTCAATCTACATCTGTTATTTATATTTTAAGCCTCTAACCTGTTTTACCAGCATGCACATATGTGAGGAGGAACTTGCTGAGATTTTTAAAAAAATGAAATATTTAGCACTCACAAGGAGCATCTGGACAAACGAACTGGGAAACAGGCCATTATCTAAAACAACTGCATGCTTCTGATAAAGCGCTCGTCACACTTCTCTTTTCTTTTAACATCAATCACACCAGTCAAGTCAAGTCAAGTCGGCTTTTATTGTCATTTCAACCATTCACAGTTCACACAGTACACGGTGAAACGAAACAATGTTCCTCCAGGACCATGGTGCTACATGAAACACAGGACCACAAACACTACACAGCTAACAACATAAAGTGCATTGTGTGCAAAGATGTGCAAACATTGCAGGACAGTGCAAAGACAGTGCAAAGACAGTGCACAGATAGACAGGTATGAACAAAGACAGTGCAACAGTGACCAGTGCAGTTATGGGACGACCAGGTGCGAGGTGGCAGGATGTACAAAAATACAATACTGTGAGTTTTAAACAATGACACAGGGGGCAGGAAGAATATAGCAGCATAAGTTCAAAATTAGTAAAAAATATAAGGACTAGTTAAGTGTGTGAGTCTGTGTGTGTGTGTGTGTGTGTGTGTGCGCGTGTGTGTGTTGACACTATGTCATGAGGTCCCTTTGTCTTGAATTCCCAGATTTCTAATTCATTTTTAAAATCTTAAGACATTTATTTTAATTTGAATAAGTATTTGAACACATGGGTGGTAATGGGCAAAAATACATATAACATATTTCTGCCGCTTTCTGTATATATCACAGTATAACAGTTTCTGTACAGCAAGGAGAGTTATACTTGTATAGAACTCTATTAGAAAACAGCCTGTGTATGTAGGTTAACTGTGGCTGGAGTGAATGTTACTGATTGTCTTGTTACAGTGGCACCTGCCAAATAGTAGGATATATACGGCAGCAAGTGAACAGTCTGTTCTTGAAGTTGATGTGGTGGAAACAGGAAAAAATGGGTAAATGAAGGATCTGGGCCAGTCTGAAAAGCACAATATTGTGATGGCTACATGAGTCAGAGCATCTCCTAAACGCCAGGTCTTGTTCCCAGTAGTCAGTAGTTAATACTGTACCTACCGAAAGGTAGAAAACTACTGAAAGGGCCATGGGCGCCCGAGGCTCAATAATATATGTCAAGAGTATAAGCAAATTGTCTGGTCCCCACAGAAGAGCTACTGTGATTTAAAGCGAATGCTGACTCTGAGAGAAAGGGGTCAGAACACACAGTGCCGCACAGTCAGAGCTGTTTCAGCAGCATGAGTGGGACCTGTTCACCATTAGGCAGGTGGTGTTAATGTTATGGCTGATCAGTATTAGTAGGTACACCTGTCATTTACAACACGTCTATTGAAAGTCATTTACAGACACTGAATATTGACTGAAAAGAAATGGAAAGTTCTCTAAAAGCCCAAAAATCTTAGCTTTTTAAAAAAAAAATAACCCTAAAAAAATCCAGCCTTAGGACGAAGATGAAACATTATTATTTAAAGACAAATATGCTAAACTCCTCTTAGATCAACTATAAGCTGCCTCATCATTAGAGGACATGTCCCCACTGGTTGACCTCACCTATAATGACTCGTTTTCCTGTAACTAACCTCTCACTAGCGGCTGTGTCAGTGGGGGCTGCTGTCACTAGCATTAGCAATGCTAAGCGTCTGTGCTGTTTGTGATGCATCCAAACACTGCAGGCTCGAGCAAGTTCTGCGCTTATTTGTGGCATATGGAAATTACAGACCTCATACATCAGGTCCATTTTTAAATGGTCAGTCTGCCCACTGCTAATTTACATTAGAAATGCCAGTAGAAACGGGGTTAAACCCTTGTACACATTCTGTTGCCCACTCTGTGTGTAATATGCGCAGTGTGAGGTCATTGTACATTCAGTATTAATGAGCCTCACACAGCACAAAAGAACCCAAAACAGGCTGGAATTATAGTATCTACACATTAATTATGCACACTGACCAAGCTGTGTTTACTTTAAGATACAAACTTTATTTATTTATTTATTATTATTTTTTTCATCCCTTCTGGGCTCTGACAGGCTCTGACAGCACCGCACATCTGGAACACTGGGTGTCTCCCAGCATCCTTTACGCCGTTAAATACAAAAGGCTGTGTTGAGTCAGTCAGTTGCTCCAATGAGTGAGGCCATGGGAGGTGGAGCCATGAGTAACCACATGACCTCACTCACACAAAGCTGAGCTGGACAGCACAGGGAGCGGCCTGCGGACACACACACACACACACACACACACACAAGGCTGAGTCACCATGACAACTGGTAAATAGATGTATTCACTCACACACACACACACACACACACACACACAGTGATATTCAGACAGTCATTACTGGTTGTGCGGAGAGTCATCCTCATCTGAACCGTTATCCAACACATTCCTGTCCTGTTGCAACTGTTTTCCACGAGTAATCACTTGCAGCTGAGATTTGCAGAAGGGATTTCAGTCTTGTCCACAAGCCAACGAAATCTCTAAATCAGGAGCTGGCCAGACGTTTTTTTTCCCCCTGTCTTTGCTCTAACACACAAAGAAAAATGATTTCAACTGACAAATGAAATCAAGGCCAGAAAAATAGAAAAAAAAACAGCCCAGCAAACTCAGCAGTGACACAACACAGTCTGCACTAAACCACACACAACACACAGTCTGCTCTAAACCACACACAACACACAGTCTGCTCTAAACCACACACAACACACAGTCTGCTCTAAACCACACACAACACACAGTCTGCTCTAAACCACACACAACACACAGTCTGCTCTAAACCACACACAACACACAGTCTGCTCTAAACCACACACAACACACAGTCTGCTCTAAACCACACACAACACACA
>JBBPDA010109458.1:0-10288 GCA_037974385.1 Arnoldichthys spilopterus
TATCTATCTATCTATCTATCTATCTATCTATCTATCTATCTATCTATCTATCTCTCTATCTCTCTATCTCTCTATCTATCTATCTATCTATAGAAGCTCAGATTGTAGCTTCTATTTTTTTAGGAGCTACAGGCCTGTCTCATCACAAGGAGGGAAACTGTTGTACCACTTTGAAAAATATAGCTTTAGATATATATGTCTGTTGTGCCTTCCTACAAAGTTTTTCTTGTCAATCAATAATTAAACATTTCTCGGGCATTAAACATGTTAATATGTTAACATAATAGGGACTGTCCATTTTAAAGACTTGATGAAACAAGTTGTAGTTATGGCTGCAAGTTTTGGGCTTTAAAAAGACAAAGCTTGTAAATACTTAATACAGAATCAAATATCAGCATCAATACCAACAAATGAATAATTGAGCATTCAAATTATTTAGACCAGCCCTACACTTATTTAAAATTTTTATTCAATGTTTCAGGTATTTTCAAATATATTAATTTCAGACTTTCTCTTTCACACACAAATACACACTAGAGGGGTTCTGTGTATGATAAGCACCAGTGAAAGAGAGGATAATCAACTTTATTTTTCTGAAGACTAAAGAGGTGAAATGATGAAAGACAAGAACAGAAACAGAAATGATAGAGCATGTGTATGTAAACAGATGAGTTCATAAGCACAGACCAAAACATTACATTTACCAGACACCTGAGTGTACAGAGTCCATAGAGTATTTCACCCCAGAGACAAGCTCTACCAGGGATTAAGATTGGTCTGATCATTATGCACTCACATAACATTCATTACAGTCATCATTGAGGATGATCTCACGCCACATAATGATTATGTTTGATTATAATTCTTTATCAAAGATTCAATGCTTCATAAAATCTCTTTTTACACAAATAAAGAGATACATACATGCATAACATCTATATAGTATGGGGGAATAGATGATAAACAACACAGCACCTTTGTTTTGTGTATAAATATCGTTATAATTCATTTAAATACAAAAAAAGTTTTTGTAGTCAAGATGCCAAATGCATCTCAGTGCACTGATGCAATTTTTCAATCCATAATTATTCAACTAATCACTAGATTCAGATAGTAAATGTTGTTGTTTTTCAGATTTTTGATTTTTTTTTTAGATTTTAGAGTATTTGTGTTTCTGAAAAATTAGCAGAACACTCAGTCATATCCATTAGTTTTTAGTTAATGACTTCATAATAAACCTTCACTTTAAGTGTGTTTGTTACAGAAATTTAGTACATATTCATTGTATTAGCAGTTAACTAAACCCAAGCTCCTCATGGGCTTCATGCTGCTTGAAGTCACAACTGCAACCTCTCCTTCAAATACAATGTCACATAGACAGGAAAGGGTGTAATGAATTAGAATTTCATGATAAAATTTCATCAGTCCTGGTCTGAGTTTTAGTTTTAGTTAGTTGTTTTTATGTATTTCACAGTGTTCTCCTTTTCAGAATAAAAAAGCAACATGAGTGTTTATGTGTGCACAAGAGGTGAATCATCAAACATGTTGTGGTCTCATTGTAAATTCCGCACTGAACATTTTTCTTGTTGCCTGATGATTTAAAATGCCCCCACAAATGTGATTCTCTGGCATCTCTGCTCTTTTAGCTTCAAAGGCCACATGAAAAAGTCATGCAGTTTTGAGCACTGAACTTGCACTAAATTATTTATATTGTTTTCATGTTTTTTTACAGGAAAAAATTAAAATGAATGTACTTTTTAAAGGCCTCTTCTGATGAAATGTGTTTAAGCTGCCAATTCTGTGATGTGGAAAAAGACTGCACTTCTGCATACAAAAATACTAAATACCAGAAATACCAAGAAATACTTCAGTACTAAAACTCTTCACACAAGCCCTGAAGTGTCCCATTTTTGTTATAGAGAGGAGAAAGTGTTTGACTGTGGGGCTGCTCTACAGTGGTGAACCTGTGATGTAACATGTTACTTGATACAAGCTCAACGGGAACTAAAAACCCACAGCAACAAATGTACTGGAATCAGCATGACGCACATGGCCGGAGATATGAGTGCTAAACCGAGCTGCTTCACACTGTTTCAGTGTTTCTCCCCCATAATACAACTCACAGAGGAACAGACAAGTGTGTAGAAAGAGTCTCCTCTGGGATGTGGAAATCCTTTCGGAGAAATGTGTTCATCTGCACTCACAGTTTTGCAAAGTGTGAGGCACAGAGTGTGTGAGTGGGTGTTATTCCAGCTGACACATCTATGATTGACTGTGTGTGTCCATCTCATGTTGTTTTCTTTTGTTTTTGTATCTAAAGGCATGCCAGGCCTGTGCTGCTGAAGTCTGCGAGTGGGTGCTACACCAGCTGATATGGTGATGACTGTGTGTGTGTGTGTGTGTGTGTGTGTGTGTGTACCCACCTAATTACTGAGTTTAGGTGTTTCAGCATACAAAGACATTGTATAAAATTAAACACTTAAGCAATTTAGGAACAATGTGGGGACTATCGTTTCCTATAGATGGGAGCTGAGAAGTTTTTCTCAGTTGAGCACCATGCACCATGATGTCAAACATCACTAATTGAGACTTTTAGCAAGAAGGAGTCATGGCAGAGAAGAAAGGTTTAAAGCAATGCTTTATTCCACAAAGATGACAACAGTGCTTCTCATGATGTCTAAATGACTGTAAGTAAGGGTGGAAGCACCAGCACCATGTTGAAATATCTTTTGACATGGCCTAAAATTCTGATAAATGTCATGAGTCATTCTTCACGCAGCACAATCTGACCCTAACAACATTTGGTCATTATTGTTTATTTCTAGCTAAAAATGGCAAATGCCAGTACTGTCCTTGAACACAACCCGATAATTTGTTCAGTAAATCAGTGCACAGTGTGCAGGTGACAATGTGTGTTGGTGCTCTGTTCAGCTGGAGATCTGCTCTCTAAAGTGAAATTGTGGTGTAACTTTGGTTCAGACTCATCTTTAAAGATGGATAACTTTGAGAAAACTGAAGAAAATCTCATTCAGAGCCAAAAAAGAAAAGCTGGAACGTCTTCATGCAACAAAGAATAAAAGCATGTTAAGGAAAAGTTTCCTCTACTTTGTGTAAGCACAACTCAGAAAATGCTTATCTACTGATGAGTTCATCAAGAAAAGCCGAAGTTTATTCCATGACAGATAAAGTAACACAGCATGCCAGTTCCCAAACTACTGACTGTAAACAAAAAAGACAGTTTCAGACAGTTTCAGACAGTTACATGTACTATGGTAATTCATTTTACTTAGTCAGAACAACTGAACTGGTGTTTCACTGATATCCTCTGGAAAACAAAAAACGTGAAATATGAAAAAACACAAATACCTGTAATGTAAAAACATACGTACATACTGCACTTTTAAAGCTAAATATGTAAAAATAGAACCATTGTGTGTGTGTGTGTGAGTGAGAGAGATACTGC
The DNA here is from genome assembly GCA_037974385.1 of Arnoldichthys spilopterus. Classification (NCBI taxonomy): domain Eukaryota; kingdom Metazoa; phylum Chordata; class Actinopteri; order Characiformes; family Lepidarchidae; genus Arnoldichthys; species Arnoldichthys spilopterus. The sequence continues at coordinate 3,464 of JBBPDA010109458.1, forward strand.
GTCCCCGCCTTTTAATGTGTTGCCCCTAACGAAGCAGTTGTCATGGCCACAGAAAGACAGGCAGGCTCACATGCACACACACCCACACACACACATACTGCTATCATCCTGTGAGAGGCTAGACTATGGGGGGGTTGAAGCTGTGGGGGATAAGGGTACACGCCTAACGAAAAGACGAGACATGGGGCAGTAATTCACTACTCCACACAGACACACACACACACACACTAATGGCTGTAATTCATGCTCTCATATGTATGCACACTACAAGCGGTAATTCACAGGAAGATGTCCCATGCTTCTGTTAAGGGTTACAGTTAAAGACACTCAACAGCAGCAACAAGGAAGAGAATTGTTTGGGGGCGAAAGGATGTGCTTGTTCTTTTCATCTCTTTCTTAGTAAATATTTGTTTCTCCTCAAAAAAAATTTAGGACTTCAGCAGTGAGATTAGAATAATACTTAGTGTCATGACTCCACTGAATAGCTGCATGATTTCAACCTGTTCTGAGACCCTGTATGGTCATGTTTTCGAATGTGTGAACACACACCTTCACATTAATGACTGGTAATGACTGAGGTTGCAAAAGTGGTATTGTACTAATGAAATGTTCTCCCTGATTATAGCTTCTCGTGTCTCAAACACTATCAACGAAACTATGCGAATGGATTTTTTCATAGGAAATGTGGGACTGTGATGGAACCGTGGTTGTACTAAGATAATGGTTAAAATAAAATAAAAGACTAGCTATACATTATATAATTTATAATATACATTATCAATGTGATTTACAATATACATATGCAATTTATACAATATACTGTATAAGTTGCATATATTTTACATTTTTTTCAGTCTTGAACTGACCGTGAACACCTGTTTATTTTCATTTTAACAACGCAGGGTGAACTGATCAATCTGAACACAATGTCATAGTTAAAATGAAGAAAACACAATATAACAAGCAAAAATTAGACAGAAGCAAAACTAATTTTTTTTAAATGCTGAGAATTTTAGAGAGCTTAACCAAACTTCTTAGTATATTTATTTTTTCAACTCATTACAATATTATTTGTTTATTTATACTTACAAATACAATTAAGTTGGCCAATCCAAAGATCAAAAGTCTTACAATTTTGTCAGTTAAATAAAGGTTCAAGAGAAGCGGCAAATCATACATTTTTGTTTTTATTGCATTTTATAGAATGTTTCAACTTTTCTTGAAATTAGGCCTGCAAATCAGAGTATTAAAAAACTAAAATTCTTAAAATTTTGCATTGAGTCTGCCACAACAAAATTAAAAATGAGACATACTGCAAACATCATTCCTATTACAGGGATCTTCCAGTTTGTTTAAAAAAAAGCAATTATACAGACACATGCTGTCTTAGAAAAAGCATTTTATTGTTAACAAAGATTTTGTGCTTTGTATCGGTTTTGTGTGTCCATGCAAATTCTGGACAAATAAATAAAAAGAGTCATATCTTTTATATAAGTGAGGACATCGGTTATCTTTACCACCTTTTGTTGAATTTCAAACCATGTATGAATCCATGTTCTGGATTTATGAGGCTGCAGGTGCACAGACTTCACAGTCAGATTGCATCTGTGACGTAGACATGGCTGATGCACCAGGCTGCAGCAAAACAAAGGAGCCAAACAAAATTCAAAGGAAAAAAAACCCCAAGCAGCTCAGGCACCTTGAAAGGCCATGACTTTTGAGCAGCCCTTTCAGAAACTGAGCTTTAAAAAGGTGAAAGCTATCTGATGGGATGGCCACACCTTTATTCCACAATCCCCTGGGACCTTGTGTCCTCTTTCTGGGGTTCTTAGAGCATCCAAGTCTTACGCAACTGCATACCTGATACCCAGTGCCTAGCTGTACTGCGTAGCCTCAGGGTGTGCCCTCTGGTACATTTAACCGTTCTGCTGCACGGAAACACAAGGAAGCTGTAAAAAGGTGAAACGTACATATCTGAGTGACTTTGACAAAAGCCAAATTGTGGGGGAGAAAAGACAGAGCATGTCCAAAATGGCAGGTCTTGTGGAGTGTTCCTAGTATGCATTGATTAGTATCTACATTTACATTTATTCATTTGGCTGACGCTTTTATCCAAAGCGACTTCCAAGACGAAGAGCAGAGTAGTGGGACGGTACCTTGCTCAAGGGTACCACAGTAGTGCCTGAGCTGGGACTTGAACCTGCAACCTTCAGGTCCCAAGCACAGTGCCCTAACCACTAGGCCACCACTGCCTACAAAAAATGGTCCAAGAAATGACAAGAAACCGACAGGGGAATGGGCATCAAAGACACACATCCTACAGTAAAGCTACTGTAGCACAAACTGCTGAAAAAGTAAACACAGGCTATGACAGAATGGTCTATTCTGCTTGCTGTGTATAGGGCTGCACAGCCACAGACCAGTCGGAGTGCCCATGCTGACCCCTGTCCACCACTGAAAGTGCTTACAATGAGCATGTGAACATCACAACTGAGCTATGGAGAAATGGAAGTACGTGGTCTGGTCTGATAAAAAACATGTTTGCTTCTACATCATGTGGAAGGCCAGGTGCGTGTGCTTTGCTTACCTGTTGTAGATTGCACCAGGACACACTATGGGAAGAAAGCAAACAAGCAGAGGCAGTGTAATGCCCTGCATTATGCTCTGCTGGGAAACACTGATCCTGGCATTCTTGTGAATGTCACTTTGACACATACCATCCAAATAAGCATTGCTATAGACCAAATACACCCCTTCATGGCAAGTTACCCACTAAAGGCAGTAGCCTCTTTTAACAGGACGATGCACGTGCCACACAGCAATAATTATTTAGGAACAGTTTGAGGAATATTAAAACAGAGTTCAAGGTGCTGGCTTGGCCTTCAAACTCCCAAGATCTCAGTCTGATTGAGCATAGAAGAACAAAGAAGTCCAATCCATGGAAGCCTCACATTACAATCTACAGGACTTAAAGGTTCTGCTGCTAACGTTTTGTTGCCAAATACCACAGCACACCACTAGTGGATGCCACAAAGGTTCAATGCTGTGACTATTTGTCATTGTGAACACACTCAAGCACCACAAAGAAATGTGACCTCTGCATGTAACCCATCACACGTGGAGCAGAGGGCAGCTATCAACAGCGCCCAGGGAGCAGTGTAGTGGGACAGGACTTGAACCTGTTTTGTGACATTACATAGACACATCTGTCTGGCTAACACGCTGTAAGCTCTGGTACAACACTACATATAAAAGCATAAATATAAACATTTTATTTTTGTTTATTTAGAGACAAATAAAGGCATAACACTTTGAATACATTACTTTATACTGTCACATTTAATGCAGAAACCTTTAGATTTCCATCATTTCATTCAGCAAAACATTGCTTTTCAATTGATTTTCAGTAAGATAACATTTTATAATTTGTATGTTATTTTACAGACACCTTCAGTAAGACCTGAACTTAAATCCTGTCTCTGAATATTTTCGGAAAGCTAGCAAGCCGCTGATCTATTCAGTCTACTGTTATGTTGTGTTATATAGCTGATAAATAATGCTTTTCCAGTGAAATATGGCATAGACTGTTCTGTCAAATATTGAGATGGAATTGTATTATCATTACTGTGGCAATTCCCATCACTAACAGCTAGCATGCCAGGCGCAATTACAGAAAATTTGAGGATACAGTACAGCATCTCCCCAAGAAATTTGTGTCTGTGGTTGGGACATAAGAGTATCTATGGCTGGTGAATATCTGTTCTTTTGAAGCGTAAAATCAAAAAGAAATGAAAAACTGAATAATACACCAGTATATTAGCTGATGAGCATACTTTATTTTTTCGTATACATTTACACACAAATCTTACCAAGTAATGACAAAAGGCGGTCTCATATGAGCATTACATTATGTTAGCGACATGCAGCCTTAGTTACTGATCATGTGTTTGTTCTGTGGACAGCATCAGAAGAGTGAGTTGAGCTATAAAAGCAATCTACCTTGTTCCTCTGATAACTGCAATTCCACAGGTCAGTGCACTGCGTTGTCTAGGGGAGGCTAACTATTAAATGCTAAACAGGTCCTGACATGCCTGCCTCTAGTGTACGGAGCATACCAATGATCGGAGAGAGATCATAAAATAAACCGTGTGGGGATAATCAGTCTATACAGTTAATTACCCCCGCCAAACGCTAAATCTGCCAAACCAGCAATAGAGAACATGAGCAGCTTCCTTTTCAGCATTTACACAGTTTGACTATGTGTAACTTTTTTTTTAATGTTTGCTGTAACACAAGCTCTGAGACTACCTGATTTTGTCACACTATGTGGATGGTATTGTGTACTCTGTTTAGAACATCATATTCTTGAACGATGCTTGATTTAGCAAAAAAAAAAAAGCTAAATAATAAATTAAATGAGGCAAAAAGCACCTGCAAACCACACACACATAAACCCATAACTGCTTGTATTTGCGTCATATCGGCCCTAAAGGAAGCTGCTTTGTTGACGTCTTTACAGCTGAGGTGAAAAGCAGCAGGGAGTGGGGTCAGGGGTAACTGTGAGGTCGTGACATAAAGGTCAGCATTGCACAACTAACTAGGACAATAGCCGATTACTGAGACCATAACAAACATGCCTGCTCCCACTGTCTGGGGCAGTTTGAGTGCATTGGGTCAACATGCTTTTAGCACATAGCATGCTACAAGGCAAGGCAGAAAAAGCAGCAGAGCCCCATCAACAACAGGCTTCTATAGGCCAAATACTGTAGACATTCAAAAGCAATTTCATTAAAATGTCTGTGAATTGCTCTTACAGCTACTAACACGACAAAAACAGAACAGACAATCCAAAAGGTTTCATGACCTAAAAAACCAAGATAAAGACTTGATTTAGCATCTAAGAGCAAAGAAACTCTTCAGAGTGCAAAAGTACATTTCGCAAATAATTCATTGACCTGGTGTTGGCTAGAAAACAGCCTGAAAAGGTACGAGAGATGCCAGTGGAAGAACATGCCCTCTGAAGTGGAGGATCTAAGTTGTGGGTGCCAGGGGTACTTCTAAGCCATGACTGGGAGGTATTAAAATGAGGGGAATTAGGCATTTAGACTGTTGGTTTGGTCATTGATCATTCCAGTGCATGTATCCACTTCAAACATACACATTTAATGTCTTTCATCTTTCACTTACAGGAACAAAAATGTGTATATTCATAAGCATAAACAAAGTTTTCTATATGTAAAGGTTAAGAATAAAATCTGAGATGCACCAATATGGGATTTGTAGGCTGATAAACTTTCCTTTACATATCTGCCAGTGCTGATACTGATCTAATACTGGTCAAAACCTCTGATGCCAATACTATCTTAAATAAAATTAAATCAGGTTTATACATATTACATACATATTAACACTAAAAGTCATCAGTTCAGAGGAGAAGTGTAAAAACAACAAAAAAACATCAGCAAACATAAAATTGGTTTTATCTGTAAAAGAAATGGAACAAATGTAATCAAAAAACAGTGCAGCCATGCTTGACTGGAAGCTAAAACCTGTTGAGTCATAGTGTTTTTGAAACGTTATTCTGCAAAATTTAAGGCATTCATCAGAAAACATAACATAACACAATAGGTTTTGTAGCTGTGCTTGGCAGAATCTCCAAATACATTCATTCAAACTGTCTTATCAGTTCAGAATGACTTAGTACATGTCTAAAACTGATATTAGAATTATAAGGCTAAAATCTTTAACAGATCATTCCATCATTCATACCAAAACACATCAGTCCATCATTCACAACAAAACACATCAGTCCATCATTCACACCAAAAGGTTTTGAAGGAAAGGACAGTGACTGTTCTAGTGTGGTAGAAAGCAATTGGAAAGAAACACTACAGAAAGGACTATCAGTGATCTGCAATGGTACGTGTGCAGAAAAAATAATATAAATGTGCAATGTGAAATGTGCGAATACACACGCGCTAATAAGTATCACCGTCAGTATGAAGCTTCCTGGGAAGTCTGTAGGGAGCTTATTAAGAAGGCATCATCTCGCCTTTGCACTCTCTCTCATCAAACATGAGCAGAAGTGTGAGACAAATGCAGAGAAGGATGGTTGAAAGCTCAGCCTCTGAGGGATTGAGCCTAAATGCATGAGAGATCATAGGTAGGAGATGAAATTGGTTAGCTCAGCCTGTGCAGAGGTCCTTTTAAATGAAAATCCTGTCGTTTTTCAACATAATCTTTACCTACCACAATATTAGGAGGTGATCTATTATTATAGACAATAATTGTAACTTAGAAAAGCACAGAAAACCCTTTATGGCAATTGTACATGTGATTTGTACGTTCTGAAGCTTTAATAGTGTTAATAGTATTGAACACTTTTTCTGTAATAAAATGGACTGTGTTTTCATGTTAGATCCTTCAACATTGCCTTTAGCATAGATGCCAAAAAACTACTACAAACAGGCCTCATTTCAGAGGTTTAAACTGTGTTGGCTGATCACTTATTAACCTGGCCAGAATAAATAAGAGTGCAATTTGAAAACCTGAGACAAAAACATGCCCAACTCCATGTGGATACCTTGTCAGTAGTGGAAGACTTGATTAGTCTGATAGAGGCTTGGTGTTGATGTGGATATAAGTTATGTAACTCATACAAGAGGAGCTGTTTGTGTAGTCCTTTTGTTTTTGCTCTCAGCAGTCTCTGGTGTGTAGCTTGTGCCCCTTCATTTTATCTCCATGTGACCTCTCTCTCTCTCTCTCTCTCTCTCTCTCTCTCTCTCTCTCTCTCCCTCTCTCTCTCCCTCTCTCTCTCTCCCTCTC
>JBBPDA010109459.1:0-10287 GCA_037974385.1 Arnoldichthys spilopterus
AGCGGGAGCAGTGTTGAGGGATGTCTCCTAAAGTCCACTATCATCTCTACAGTCTTGAGCTTGTTTAGCTCCAGGTTTTGCTGACTGAACCAGAGTACCAGCCGCTCGACTTCCTGCCTGTAAACAGACTCATCACCATCCTGAATGAATCCAATGACGGTGGTGTCGTCTGCAAACTTCAGGAGTTTGACAGCTGAGTTCCTGGAGGTGCAGTCATTGGTGTAGAGAGAGAACAATTGTGGTGAGAGGACACATCCTTGAGGGGCGCCAGTACTGAGGGACCATGTATCAGAAGTGACCTCCCCCAGCCTCACTTGCTGCTTTCTGTCTGTCAGGAAGCTGATGATCCACTGACAGGTAGCAGGTGATAGCTGAGCTGGGAGAGTTTGGAGGAGATTATAAGCCGCAATGTATTTATACACTGCAAAAACATTCAGTTTTACATTTAAAAACTAGGCTGGTACCCTTCAAATTTTTTTCAAATAACAATGTTTATACTGAGTTTAAGGCTGTTCTAATGTAAAAACTAGATGCTATGCAGTGTACATCATAATTAGCAAAAATGCCAGACTCATAGTTCTGCTGCCTAGGCTACACAAAGGTGAGATTTAATCAAATATTTCCACATTCTTTAGATCTGTCTTTAAATCATTATACCATGTCCAAAAAATCTGATGTTACTCAAAAGTTTCACTGTTCACACTGCAGTTGCACAGCATGTCATTAACAGCATTAGGCCTGAAAATTACTGATGACCTTTCAGCCAGCGCATCCTAGAATTTGTCATTTCCAGAAAAACAATACATAATGTTATGTCCAGAAAAACAACTCTTTAAACAGCCAGAGGAGTCCATTAAAAGAGCCAGTTCATTTGTTGGCTGTACCTAGTGATACACAGATATGGAAACTGTGGACAGATGGCACTATCCAGTATTTTTATTTACATATCTAACTTCTTTTAAGTGTAAAAATTAAGAAAACATCTACCTGGATTAGCAGTACAAAAATGTTACATGTATTCCTATAAGGTTACAAGCTCAGTAGTAAACCAATAAAATGCAAACATGCCAGCATTATAAAATTAGGCTGTTATTTTTTTCTTCTCAGAAATACAGTTTTTTTTTAAAAAAGATGGGAAATATCTACAACAAATCTAAACATCAGGGCAATCCTGATCATATTTTATCTGGAAATACCAATATGATTTTGATATAAATGTGGACCCTTAATTATACCTTTATTACACATAGACATGGGGTTGACATATTCAAGTATTCTGTTATTGCCATCAAAACCTTGGTTTAGGTGTTTCATGCCATACAACTGAATAAAAATGTACATCCCAGCCTGCCACTACAATCTTAAAAGCTTCAAAGCTGTCTCGCAATAATTAGTTATGAAAAATGCAATACAAATGAACAGGATATTATATGAATATGACCAATCAATAATAAGCGTAACAAATAAATGAAGCAGAGGAGTGTTTGTCAAACCTGGTTTATATGTTAAGACACAGACACCATGCATGCTCCATGAAACTAAGTTACTGGATTTACTTGAATCAGTGTGGAATTACAGCAACTGGCAGACCAACGGCTGTTCAAAGAAACAACCTCCCTCTAACATTTACAAAATATATGTTAATCATGCGTCCTTTTAGAATACTCTGAGCCAGTTCTTATGCTGCCATGGTACCATTCAGCCATTTCTGATTAGGGCCTTTGATCTTCACCAATAAGAAAACTATATTATATTTACCTGTTGTTTGTTAAAATGTACATACAATCTTGAGTACTCTACCCACGGGGTTTTCTTTTGAGAGTGCTGTACATTTGCCTGTAGCAACTACCTTTATTTTATATAATTTTATAACTTGTATAGCAGAGTGTGTCAATATCAATTCTTAAAATTTACATCTCTCAAATGTCAGGTCATTTTTCAAACTGACCCCCCACTACTAATCTCCATTTTAGTGCCACATTGAATCACTTATGTGTGATCTGTGTGCTCTGGCCTCGGACAACTGAATGGAGGGGAACGCATTTGCTGTAACACTGTGCGGAACCAGACGACAATCCCCTGTATTTTGCACTTCTCAGCTCCTCTTCGCTGCCTGCTCGAACAGGAAGAATGTGGACTGCTTACATTTGCGACGTGTTCCGCAAATAACTCGAAGGGCGTAAAATATAAACCTCTCTACATAAAGGGTATATTTAATTTCAGTCGAATACATTTCTGATTTTTCCGCATATTATCGGCGTGACAAGTACACATATGTAGCGTTGCGAGTTTCTTCTACTTCCGCATACAGTGTTTTTTTGTTGCTCCAACGCAACTTTTGCAGTGCATCTTAACAGGCGCCTGTCACTTTGTTTCGCGTTTTTGTAAGGTAAGTTTCTTCACAAGCAGTGCGAAATGCAGATTAAGCTATAACGTAGCTTTAAATAGCCTTTATTTTTTGCCGTTTTGTGTCGGGGAACTGTGTGGCATGCTGTCTGTCAGAATTGCTGTGCTTGCTTAGCTGAAACAGTTAGCAGAGTCTGGCTACAGTGTAGTTTTAAAGTCAGCCCTTTGTCAATAATGACCACAGTTCTTTTGCATTGCCCTATTGCTTTATGCTACATTTAAACAGGTTTAGCTTGGCTCTGTAGACGGACGAGAAAAAACGGCAAGCTTGATGTTGGATGTCGGGTACAGAATAAGGTTGAAACAGCAATAGCATTTAAAGTGTTAACAACATCAGGCCCCAGGGTTCGCCAGGAATGTTCTTGCCTCTGTTTTTCTGTGCTTGTCCTTCAGTTAAATACGGTATAGGATTCCTTGAATGCAATGTGTCTGAATGCAATTTTGTCCTTTGTCATGCTAATATTATTTAATTATTTCTATATGAAAAGGTGTATTTCAGAAATAGAAAGGAAACAGAATACCTTTTTTGCATAAAAATAAGTATTTTGCCACCATAAGGTCTTTTGTCAGTGTTTTGGGGTAATTACAGCAATCTTAAGGTGCAACATTTAAACATAACATGGCTTCCGTTTTCTGTAATGGTGCTATGGGAAAATTGTGGTCGTTGTAAGTTGTTTAGACTGCTGTGAAATAAATAAATGAAGGGTTTTGGAGGAGATATTCTTTGCACTGACATTTGGGTGGATTGTAGATGTAGCGTGTGAATAGGGGACCCTGTCACTTCCTTTTCCTGTACTTGCACAGCTTTTCTTTTCTCTTTCTTTCTCTCTGCCTATAGTCTTTCTCTCACTTTTTCTCATTCGCTCACTCAAGCAGCCACACTTATAGGCAAGTCTAGTCTTGCCAGCCTTAAACCTACAAATCTTCTATACAAAGGTTTTACCTGTCTCTTATTCTGTCTCTGCTTCATATTTTGCACTTTCTTCGTATGTTTTTGGTGCCAACTGGAAAACAGGATGTTTCAGCAGGTGCTTAATGTTTGAAGAAAGAACTGTACTGAATCAAATGTGTTCGTATTCATACCGTATTTGTTTACCGCCATCGCAGTTGATTCACTTAAGTGCACTCACTTAAAGCCTTCCCTCAGTGACTGTCAGATATGTCTTTAGCTATTCAGGATGTTCTCCCTTTTGCCATGGGAGAATCCACTGCATTACCATGTGTATGTTTAGAGTATAGTTCACCACCCTTGGTGTGCCTTAACATAAAGTGCTCAGGTAAAACATTTATTCCCCACTACAGATTCCTCACTACTCATTGTGGAAATTTGACATGATTTGAAGTCATGTGTTTCACAACACTTCACAGGTATAACAAATAACATAGGTAAAAAAAGTGTGATGTCTCATATAGAGTAACTTGGAGTGCAAAGAAGGGTTAAACAAATTATGCTACTGTTGTTGAAGAACTAATAGTTGGTTATATTGTATTTGAAGTTTAATGTCAGCAAGAATATGCAAATCAGAATTTTAAGACGGTTTTATATGCCCCTAGACATATTTTGAATCCTTGGTAAAGCATGGTATTAGGACTAGAATTTTAACTTAAGGATAGGTGATAGCAGGAGCAGGGAAACATTAAATATTTGTCTGTAAATAATCAAAAGTAATAATGGTATTTGACCAAGTATGCTGACAAGGCAATATATATATATATATATATATATATATATATATATATAATAATTTTAATTTCAGGTTTACTTGACTAGCCATCTAGTTACAAAGTAATGAACCACTCACTGTGCTCTGTGTAGGAATCTGTTATATAAAATGTAAGCACTGTGGGGATCACCACTGGGACTGGAAATTCATAGAGAAGATCAACATCTCAGAGAGCCCTGTGCAGTAAGAGTGTACAGTATATTTTGTAACAATCAGCATAAATAACATCCCAGTATGCATTTGAGTATATATATATATATATATATGGCCATTATAAATACTTCTATTTACATTGAACATGTAAATGTGTGAGTAAAAAGCTTTAGAACAACTCCCTCACATATTCACTGAATTGCTAATTGGATTAGCAAGAGAATAACACAATATATCTTGAGTAATGAGACCTACTTATGCAATGTGTTATTAATCTCAGTCAGAAAAATCAGGTTAACCTTCAATAGACTTTAGAAGGTTATTCAGAATTTTTCAGTACCAATGTCTTCACCAGTTTCTAAGTAAAAATGTCCACAGATATCACATACAAAAACATGCTCATGCCAAATCTATATTTAAATCTAGATTTATGAAAAGAAAATTAGTTAATTGTACAAAGTAGTTGATGATTTTTTAAAAGATAAAACTTTTTGTAACTCAAACAGGTTACAGTTAAGGGTGGTGAGCTGAAAACTGGTTCCAAATGGTCTTATCCATTGGATTTGTATGCCCCTGAGGCTAACAGTTCCTCTTCTCAATGCTAGCATGTATGTTTTGATGCTTTCGTGAAGCATATACTGTTGCATTATGATATCAAACTGTGTCTGTGCTATTGGAAACTTTCAACAAGAAGTCATGGCAGAGTGGAAGAATAGTCCAAAGTGTGGCTTAATTTAATGAAAAAAGACAACAGCACTGCTATTTAAATTATAAATAATCTCTCATTTCATTCTTTTTTTGAAAATGAAGTGCTGTTGAAAAAAGGCATCTGCCCTGTCTGCCTACCCAAGATAAACAAAGTGTTTAATTCAATGAAGGCCAATTCCAGAAGAACTGATTGTAAATAAACACTTTATTTATCAGAGAGTTTTTTTTAAATTTACCTATGTTATGAGTAAAAACAACTTTAATGGTTTGATATTACCTGGAAAAGGCAATAAAAATATTATTTATGGAAATGAATAAACTCCAAATTTGTTTTTCCAAGTTCTATCCCAGTTCTAAGAAAAGGAGCATTCATTCACTGTCCAAGCTACTTAGTCAAGATCACGGTGGATACTGGAGACCAGCCCTCATAGGGTGAAAGAAAAACACACTAGATAGGTAGGCAGTCTACTACTTACTCAGGGTGACACTCCAAACAGAAGGGACCTTGGCAGGGAATTGAATCCAGGATTTTTTTGTTGTAAATTGACAGCACTTACCAGTGTGCAACCGTGCCACCCTAAAAAAGGGAGCACATTAATTTATGTTTTAATGTAATTTAGCATACATTCTACACTGTTCTTATATTCATAGTTCATAAAACAGCTGTTTTACACAGAAAATTGATAAGGCAATTGATAAATAGAATCTGAACTATAAGCAGAATAGATAATGGGCATGATATTAATGAAATCTTATGAATGCATTGTTACAAATGCTGTTAAATGAATAAAGAATTGGCATTTAGTGTACTAGCCTAGTGCCACATATACACAAACATATCTCCCCCTCCAAATTAATGAAGTATAGGCCAAATCTAAACGTCAGTCTAATGCTAATTTTAAAAAGTCTGCTCATGGTATTAACTCACATCAGTCTAATGCTAATTTTAAAAAGTCTGCTCATGGTATTAATTCATTAAATTTATCTTGTTCATTTGATTTAGGGTGGTGCAGTGTGTAAAATAGTTTTGAAGACATTTGTAAATGCGGCACTACTGTTTTTCGTCCAGTTAAACATATCAGATGTCAGAAAGATAGTTTCCAAAGGGGAATTCCCATTATAAATTCATGTGTTTTGAAACCGGTATTCACAGAATTCAGCAGCTTCCCAGTGGATTCTCTTAAGTGAACAGGTTAAATGAGTTTTTTTAAACACAATAAAAAAAATTTACATTTTCCTTTCATACAGTGATTTTTCAGTGGCATGATAGTGAATGTAATAATAATTGTACATGTGAATTCACTGTGAATTTATTAGTTATGTACATAGTCACATGGGCATCTTATCCATCACCATTTGAAAAGGGTGGAGTAAGCTTTTCAAACCAAATGCACAAGCAACTCATTGAAGGCAATACAGTTACCTCACTGTTTACCCATTCTTTTGAAGTAGATGGCCCATGCTGCACCATAGCCTACATGCAGCAAGTGAAGCCTGTCTTGAGTGGGGTGAGAGCGGGTGTGGCTTAGGGGGTGGCAGCTGTGGATTGGACAGACTGGACTAGACTTGCTTGTTGCATTCTGCCTCCCCAGTGTTCTGCTCCTGGATACAAATGCGATGTGATGTAATGTTCCCAAAACATCCTGCTTTACACCATTACCACTCTGGTTAGAACATGTGCTGTTACTCAACTCAACTGTTTCTCATATACTTTCTTTTTCTGTAAACAGTCTATCCTACACATGCATTAAAACAAGCATTCAGCACATAAAACAACACCTAAATCTAATGGCCAGAGGTGTAGGTGTGTCTGGCTGACAGATAGACCACATCTGTGTGTGCTCAAAGGGGCTCTGTGTTTGAGGCAGTGCAATTAATCCTTGCATTCGAAGCTCCTATGTTAAACAGTGAGGCTGAGAGAACGGGGGTCTAGCAAAGGGTGTGCCTTTTTCTCTGAATGCCTCTTTTGCTTCAACTTGGACTGAGTCTGTGGCAGCTTCTGACATTCTTGTCCTCCCTACTCTTAGGGGAAGATTGAAGGATAGAACTTTGGCATTGGTAAGAGTATTAATTATTTGTGAGATTAAAGGACGGGCGGCATGGTGGTGTAGTGGTGGATTGGATGCTCTAAATTGGCCGTAGTTGCGAATGTGTGTATGAATGGTTGTCTGTCTGTGTGTTGCCCTGCGATGGGTTGGCATCCTATCCTGGGTGTACCCTGCCTTAGGCCCGCAGTCAGTTGGGATTGGCTACAGCAATCATATTTATATGATATTGCTGATTAGCACAACGATCTATGAATTAAATCTAGCACAAATTTGAAACTATGAGTTATGCACTTCAGTGAGACAGATATGACAACATTATTCTAAGCTAAGGAAACTTGTGAAAACTCCACCCAGGCCACTGTTGATAATGATGCCACAAATTCCCCCCTCTAAAGACTATGCTCACCTGTGAAAGAACAGTTAAAACTGCAGGTTTCTCACAAACTTTAGCAGCTTCCTTAATGGCAAAAAAGAAATCCTCTTTAAATTGCTCAAGTGTATTTTGAACTGCAGAGTAATTAGCTAAAAGGTCTGGGAAAGAAGTTCTTAGAGTAGTGGAACCCTCTCTGGAGTTCTGATTAAATCTTGTTTTATGTATATATATATATATATATATCAGCAGCAAGCACTGAATTTGTCGAGTTGTAGCATTTTTCAAAAATAACTCTTAATCTATAACTAGCTAATAAAAATCATGATGGTAATGGAGTATATTAGCAAAGACACCCAAATAATAGTGGAAAAAGGTCTGCAAATTGTCATCATAATTAGTTGTTGATAAGTGTGCCAATTTTTAAAATTTATGTATTTTTCTTTGGAATTTATACATTTCTAAAATGCTGTAAGTAGTCATACAAACATACTTTTATCTTTATATATTTTATTCTTTTCTCTGCTCTGGAAAGTTTTTTTTTTCCTGCCTTTTCCATCGACACAGAGAGAAGACTGAACAGTAATGTAAGCAACACAGCTAATTTAAACTAAAATAAATAAATTAATAACAGGTGAAATTAATAATATAATTAATAATAAATTAAATAAAACCAAGAACATGCGTGTAACAATTACTGTTATTAGTTAATTTATTTATTTGTTCGTTTATTTATTAAGCTTGAGCTTTGATTATTTGGCAACTGGCAGCAGGTCTAGTTCTTTCCAGACTGTGGTACAGGTTCTGGTCTAGTACCAATGAAGTCCTTAGGAATAACTATTATTGTTTGCCTTCTCTTTCAGCATGAATTTAATTGTGTAAACGTTAGACACTGAAGTAAAGTGAAGAACAGCGGAAGTGCGTATTTGTTTACTTTTATAACTTGGAAGAGCATTGCTGTATTTCAACATTCAGTAAGTCTGGTTAAAAAAGTGCTGAGAAAGTGAAAGTGAACTGAAAGTGGACTGCTGAGGCAATAAGGCTGACATCCTGACACCTCGTTATTTTATATAACTGTTATCCTGGACTGCGACAGCAAAAATAATAATCACTATTATTTTGGTCAATATTGAGGTTTAAATTATACTATAGACTTTGGAAATATAATGCATTTATCTAAACAAAAACTTTTTAAACTTTTAATACAATTAAACAACAAAAAAACCCAGTGGAATTCATAGGTAGTATGAAATAAAAGTTGATTATCTTGATGATGTTGGTAGCCGAATTGTTGAAATGTATTTAAAATTTTATTAAAATTTGTTGCTATAAAAAAATGAATTAATGTAGGCTTTGAAAAGTCATACATTTCTTTCTGCAATTGGAATACATTTTAAACATTTATAAATACAGTTGCTATTAAAAGTTATCACTGTTTATTATTACCAATTTCAGAAGTGCAGAATGCTGTAAATTCATTTTCACCATTGATTTATTTCCTGCATTTTCTTTATTGATTCATTGTGATTTTCAGTTTTCAAGCCAATGCTAAACATAGTGTGACAACGGAGATTGGTTGATTTGAATGGGTTGTGGTTCATTAGTTTACTTGGTCGAAGTTCTGATGCTGATGATAAAAATAATGCAGAAATTGGGACAATTATTGCAAAATATGCAAAATGAAAAAGAAAGCATTTTGTTTATTTACAAGCAGTTTGTAGGATTAATTAAGTAAATCATTTCCAAAGGGAGTGCAAATGTGCTGTGGTCACAGGTGTCCGTGTCTTGTTTTAAGGGAAAATTGATTTTTAGTTCTCAGCTTGACGAAATGAACCATCCAGACTTTTAAGCTGACATTTGTCATGGCATGGGATGTGAAGATATATATTGGGATTTTAGACAGACCTATGATGACATCTTTTTCCCGGATATCCATAGTTATATTAGGCAGCAATGAGAAGCCCCTGGGAGGCAGTGTAGTGGGACAATATAAATAATATTCTGAGTTCCCAAGTTAATAAAAAGTGTAATTGAATTGACAGTGGGAACATGTGTCTCTGTTCCAATTTTTCTTTGTATTGCAGGCAACGCATTCTAAATGTATTTATAAAAAACATTTAAGTTGTTCAGTGCAAACACTGAAAGTCTGTACATTTGTCAGTTAAATAGAGGCTTAGGAAAACGAACAAGTTACAGATTCTTTTTTATTGCATTTAACCAAATAACCCTACTTTTCTAGTACTTTGTATATTGTAAGATTTTAAGTATGCTTTGCAATATTTTTAAACATGGTGTTTCAATGCAACATCAGTCTGCATTGCTTCTAGAACATCTGATTGGCAAGAAAGGTCACAGCACAGTATAACAACTTGAAATTTCTTAGTGACTCATTTACATATTGTACCTTTTCTGTGTTATCTAACCAATGTCTGGAGTGTGATAAACAAAGTGTTTTGTAGCCCTAATTGCCTTCCCGTCCTCTCTGCACAACCAGTGTGTGATTAAGAAAAACTTGCCATGCTGTGGTAGTGTACAACAAGCAGTTTCCCGTAAGTTCCTGCAGTGGTTAACACTATACACTCTCTGTGCTGGTTGCCTCATGGAAAAGGCAAGTTTCTAAACATAGAAAGTCAAACATGTCAGACTGGAGTTAAAGTTTCTGCAATATCGCTTTACTTGTCTTACTTTTCACCAAAGCTTTTCAGTAGCTTTAGGGAAAACATCCCTTTACATAAAATTCTTGCAGTTTTCTTGTCTCTTATCAGCTTATACCGAACCTTATACCTTAGCCACTTACACCTACCTCTGTGTGTGTGTGTGTGTGTGTGTGTGTGTGTGTGTGTGTGTGTGTGTGTGTGTGTGTGTGTGTGTGTGTGTG
>JBBPDA010109460.1:0-10286 GCA_037974385.1 Arnoldichthys spilopterus
CACGTGTGCACGTGTGATGGGTTAAATGCAGAGGTTGCATTTTGTTGTGGTGCTTGAGTGTGTTCACAATGACAAATTTTCACTTTAGTCAATGTTATTCATTATAGCTATGAGTGGTGTTATTGGTAATGGTGTTATTGACTGTACAAGTGTTGGATATATCAATGCCTGAGTCCATTTACCTTCACTATAAAGAAATCTTAGTTTTTATACCATTTCATGCCAAACCCATTGAAGTACTTTGTTTAAAAAAATTGTGAAAATATCCTTTAACAGTTCTATATGTTAAAGCGGTTCTGTCAGTGAGCCACTGCTTCTCTCCTCATACTGGCTTTCTCCAGGTTCTGCAATATTCATTTGCATTTCTTTAATCCAGTTCCAGCATACATCCAGCAAGTTCATTCAAAGTGACAGGAATGCATGTGTATTGTGTCAGCCCAACATGACACATGCTCTTGGCTTCAGTTCAACAGTCTACAACCACCAGGTGTGGGCCTGCACATGCCCTCCAACCAACAAGTGGGAGGCAGGTTCCAACCTCTGGACTGCCTCACCGCAGGCTGCCTGCAGGAGCATTTTAGAGCTCAGAATTTGCCCAGTTGTGCTGATGTCATGTCTTCTTCTTCCAGTTCTCTTTGAACCAGCAGCTGACAATGACATCTTGTTTGAGCAGTTCCATGATCCAGACGTCCTTTTGAGCCCCCTCAATGAACTCAGAGAGTGATATCTGACCTGTGAGGGTGGAAAGATTATCCTCTTAACTATTGCACAATGGAATTGCTGGTACATTGGTTACAACAGAATTGCTAGTACATTGTTCATTTAAAAAAAATATATATTTTGCACATATTTTGAAAACTCATGCGGTGGTTAAACTTGTTACTATGGCCAACCTACCTAGCTAGAACAACACAGTCCAGTGGTTTGTCACACAAAGTATGTTTAACACAGACATGGTTAAGCTTCACTAAATGTAACCTATGCAGCCATGGATCTTGACTATTTATTGTAACTGTTTCTACTGTCAGTCAAGCTTGTCATGCCTGCAGCTGGGTCATAAAGCAAGTGCGTGGTTGAATTTAAAGTATTATTACTACAAACTAGACCTTTTCAGCCTCCATTTTACCTCTTGAGCCCTACAGTCTTCTGATTCTTTTAAATGTTCCACACTCTTAAATGAGGTTTAAAGGTGACCAGGCCTTCTCTGTAGCTGCCAGAAAACTCTGGAATATTCTTTCAAAGTGATCTCCCACAATAACCCCTAAATAGATTTTTAAGTCAATTTTAGAAACCTATTTATTCTCTCAGGCTTTGGAATCAATTTAAAGTATTCAGCTTTCTGTCTTGATTTATTCTGTATTTTTTGTTGGCCGTGGTTCTGTCCTTCTATTGCTTTCTTTATTTATTGTTTCATTCCTTTTTAAAGGTATTTTTACTCAGTATAGATTAAAGTATACATTGCTAAAGTTATGAAGCCTGGTAGAATTTGATCCACTGTTTACATTTGCATTTAAATTTAGCGACATTGTAGTCTCCGTATCCAGAGATGTACATTTTTTAACTGATTGTATGTGATTTTTGTCTATGTTTGTTTAGTTATGAGGCCAATGAAACATTTTAGTCCTTCTGCTTCAGCTGTGATTCCCTTGCCTTCATGTGATCTTCCAGACACAATAACTTTCATTTTAGCAACATTCAAGTGCAAAAAAGCTTTTCCATATATATATATATATATATGTTTTTTTACATTTGCCCTGCTTTCATGCCTTTTCATATGCAGCAAAGATTTTTTTTTTAAGGTGACAGCATTTTACTGAGCAACTATCGTGTGAATGGATGCTTTCACATTTAAGATGTGGCAACACATGTTTGTCATCAGGCTGGAGGCTGGATTTTACTTCATGAAAGAAACACATTCAGCCAGTCAGGGCGCAGGTTGTGTAAATTTCATATAAAGATTTCTCATGTTTCCTGAAAGCAATTTTTGCTTCTCATCTCACCCTTTCAAGCAGTAGCTGATCAGTTTATATCTGTTTATAAGTATCAGCCTTAAACATACATCAAGTCACTGTTCAGGCCTTATTGGTTTCCTAATTGCTCCCCAGCCTCTTCAAGTGTGGAGCTAGCATCTCCAACAGCTCCTCAAACTAAACCTCTGACGTCCTGAAACAGGTCCAAAAGTGGCCGAGCAGTGAGACTCCCAGCAATTTCACCTTCTTCTCAGGACCGGATGTACCAAAGATATCTTATTTTCTTATTTTGTGAAACAATAAGAAGGGACTTGTCACTTTTTGACTCACTGAGTTGCATTAAATTCATTAATGATTTTTGTTCCCACTTTTGCATTGTCTATTTGTGGTGCAGTTTGTGTGAAAGGAAACTACAAATTTTTAAGGACATAACATTTGGCTGAAACGTAGATGGCTTAGTGTGTCTAAAGGAGGCCACATATGGGAGCCCCTATTTTAATTCCTTTGTAAAGATCAGGCTTTTTCAGCTTGCCTTGAGGCAAGTTTGTCAGCTTGAATCCTACTTTCATCTGGCACCTTATTTTGCAGACCAAGAGTGAACAAATCCAGTCCTGGGAAAACAGTGTTCAGCACAGTTTGGTGATTTCCCTGCTCAAAAACATGCAGTTCAACTCACCTGTCCATTGCCAGGTTTAGTGAGAGTGTGTTTGAGGAGGGAAACTACCAGGATTTGCTGTGCCTCCAGGATTTGAGGACCCCTGTGGTAGAATAGGCAGTTTTTCTATAACATAAAACAATAAATACACACTTTTCAACACTTACCATCATTATTTTGGTCCACTAGTTCAAAGATCCTGTCACATACCTCACTGGGTGTCATGTCTGTGTTCATCTTCTTAATTTTACAGATGATCTGTGAATGGCAGTCATTATGCCACAGTTACCACACATACACTGAGGAACATTATATTAAAGTACACCAAAGCATTTCTCTTACTGTAATAATTTGCTTGATTTCATTCCTGTCTAATTTTCCGTTATCGTCTCTGTCGTAGATTTTAAAGGACCATTTGAGTCTGTCCTCCAGTTTCCCTCTGAGGACCAGATGCACAGCTGCCACAAACTCCATAAAGTCTAATACATCGTCCTAGAAATGGACACAAGCACAGGTTAATGGACTGACTCTTTATATCCACTGAATTCCATTAAAGGACCCATATTATGGAAAACCGAAAACATTATGGGAAACACATAGCATTTCAAAGCATAGTGTTACACTTCCCAGCTGACACTGGCTACAGTATATGCAGTATGGAAACTAAGCAAAAAAGACACATATACATTTACACATATACACATATACATTTATACAGTTTACAGCAGTTTAACCCTGCCCACTCATGCTGTGGTTATAAGGAGTGTTTCAGACTGCACTGAATTTTGAATGTGATGCAGCACAGAGCAGAGCACAGCAAGGCACAGTGATAAACACAGCCTGCTTAATTTTAGGGATAAAGAGAGGTCTCATTAAAATTATTTATGACCAGTTTTTGTTACATAAACCCACAGAAATGTCATATGTGGGCCAAGAAAAATGTAAGACATGGTTCTGGAGGTCACAGTTTGGTGTGCACAGTCACAGTCCAAGCACAGTCTGATCGTTTTTCTCCTCAAACACACTCCTAAAACCTGGCAATTAACAGGTGGGATGAACCATTTGTGTTTGAGCAGGTAGATCACCAATCACCTAAATTTAGGAACCTTGATATAGAATATGTCCCCTATAAATATATAAAGTTTATCAAAGCTGGCTGATTGCTAGATAGTTGGCCTGTATGCACAATATAAAAACCTTTGCAGGCTTGACGCCTTTCCATTTGGTCAAATACAGTGAAGACTTACTTATTTGAATTTGAATTTATGTTTTTGTCTTTATGGCAATTTAAAAGGCCAATTAATGTAACAATAATAATAATAATAATAATAATAATAATAATAATAATAATAATAATAATAATTTCACATTTAAATGGAGACATTTGAAACAATCTGGTGGCTTATAATGTCCAACATGAACCCTTCTGTCTGTTTAAGACAAAGGTTTTGTTTTTTTTTCAAATTAATGGATTTGGGATAAACAGCAGAAATCTAAATACTGATCAAAACAATTTTAATGCAGCCCTGTGGTTTACAAAAATCACAAAGAGATTCTTTTCTGGAAACATGCTCTATTGATTCACACACACACACACACACATACACACACATACACATACACACACATACACACACACAGACACAAACTCACATACACTGCAAAATAATACACACCTTGTTTTGGTCGAACGATTTAAATATGGACTCTATATACAGTGCCTCCTCCTCTGAAGAGCATTGCACACCGAAGATCTTGCGGAATTCATGGAGATGCAGCGCTCCGCTGGGACACTCCCTCACGAACGCCATGTAAAGGTTCTGAATCTGAGCCAGATCCACTTCCCCTTTACATTCACTCTGAACCTGACCCATCATCAAGAACCAGCATGGATATTCCACACTCATCCCAACAAAATTCCTATCATGGACACCCTAGGTGCAATGCTGTCTGAAGCCATCCTCACTCCAGAGCAAACTTAAAGCTTAATTTACAACTTGGAGTGAACTGAGCTGGAATAGTCAGACTGGTATTTTTAGAATATGCTTAAATCTCATTTAGCTCCTGATCCTGAGCTGAGTAGCCTTGGGGCCATTGCCCATTACCCAAAGTGAACTTTATCTTCTTCAGCTTTAACACCCATTCCAGAAATATCTCCTTTTCATGAAATTAAATTTTATAATGACTGATAATTATTTATACACTTAAATTAGTGGTAGATATTGTGCATCATAATCTAGCCCACATACACTGATCAACCACAACATTAAAACCACTGAGAGGTGAAGTGAACAGTGATTATCTTGTTATCTTGTTACATTGGCACATGTCAAGAGGTTGAATATATTAGACAGCAAGTGAACAGTCAGTTGATGCATTGAAAGCAGGGAAAATGGGTGAGGATAAGGATCTGAGGGCCAAACTGAGATGGCCAGATGACTGTGTCAGAGCAGCTCCAAAACGACAGATTTTGTAGAGTGGTCTAGTAGTTAGTACCTACCAAGAAAGTGACCTAGTGAAGGACAGCTGGTGAATCAGCTACAGGGTAATGGGTACACAAGGCTCAATGATGTGAATTGTGAGCGAAGACTACCCCATCTGGTCCAATTCGAAGAGCTGCTATAGCACAAAAAAATGAATGCTGGCTCTGTTTAACCGTTAAAGCTTGTTTATGCATAGGAGAGACCTACACAATTTAGGCAAGTGGTCATAATGTTATGGCCAACCGGTGCAAATGAGCCTCAAGGCATAAGTGGAAGGTGCTGCAGCACCCCCTATTGACAAGGGGTGAAACAGTGTGTAAATAAATAGTGTGCAACAGTATGTAGAGCCTGTCAGGAAATATACAAAAAATGTGCAAATATGTAAAATTAATAAATTCACAACAGATCAAAGTGTAAGTCTCAAGGTCAGCTGAACATGGGCAAAGATTTGTTGGTGGTAGGAGTTACTCATCAAAGCGGAAAAGAAGAGTCTTTTCAAATCTGAAAATCTAAAAGGAGCCAAAATAAAAGTAGGACAAGAGGATGTAGTGTCCTGTTGCTGAACTTTTCAATCTTCCTCCACTATACTAAGCTCTTTAACTGCGGGAGCAGTTTAAGAGCAGGAGCATGGGCTTTCGCTAATGCAGGAGATAGCAACTCATCTGTATCGATGAGAAACCATGTCGGATCTTAGCATCTGGCATCGCTTGCTCCATTTTGAATAAATTTAATATTTTCTTTGATTATGACTGTTAGGTAGTCCACAGTGTGTGAAAGTAACTTGTAATGTGTGTTGAAGCAAAGTGTGTATGCATGTGTACATATTTATATTGTGCAGCACCTCTCAGTGAAAATATGTTGCTGCACTAGTACCTTAAGGAATAATGTGCAGTTGGTTACATTGTCTTTTAAAGAGAAATTACCAAGTGGGAAAAGTGAAAAAGTGCAATACAAACGACATGTAGGGCACGGTACCTTTAATGTTGTCCTGCTTATTAACATATTTCAAGTCCTATTTATTTTATGGTATGAACAAATAATGAAGCTGATGTTTCATTGATCTAAAAGCAGAGACAAAACAGTCAATGGTTTCCTTATATAGTGCCTATGTGTAAAAAAGCCAGGAGCCTGAGACTGCAAAGCCTATGCAGCTCATGTTGGAATAGATGCTTCACCTACACACTCCAGTCGTAAACACACTTAACGATACTTAAACTACTCAGCTGCTTACCTCCGTCACAACCTCCAATCTCTTCTTTTTCCCAGAAGGCACCATGCGACCTCAACGGCTTGTGCAAATACCAAACCAGTCTAATGACACTAATGACTAAGGCTGGGGTAATTGATGCCAAGTGACCCCTGTATTAAGGGAAAGAGCTTCTTCTTTTCACAGTCATCACATGATCACAGTTCTGTTCCCTGTATTAGAATACTGGATCATTTACAAAATCTGCCAGAATTTGACCATGTTTTGTAGCTCAGTGTGTATGATGAGTCTGTACTGCTCTGTTAAATGTGCCTTGTGTATATATGGTGTGTGTGTGTGTCAAAATGTTTGGTTAAACATCACCCAGATTACAAATTTGCCATTTTTTAAAATTTGCATATTTACACAAAAAAAACTATTAAGAATTAGTCATCTAGTCCCGTTTCTGGCTGCAAAGAATAAAGTATTTTCTAATATCTGCCAGTACATCACTCCATTCATGTTTCCATCTATTATATGTAGTGCCCTGGTAGCTTTTGCAGAGAAGCAGCCCTATATCATTGATGTCCCCAGCTTTGTACTTCACTGTGGGTGTGGTGTTCTTGGAATCGTTAACACAGCCCACAACTATGATGAGCGGAATTACTGACAAACCATTGTGCCTATTGGGGTTGGTGTTCAGCTTCTTGAATTCATGGGCATGTGCTGGAGAATTGATTTATGTTTAATTTATCAATCAGGCTAGTAAACAAGGAGGGATGATTTTTGATACTCAACTCATCCCCAAAACATCTATTGGTTGTGATTCATTGTTCAAGTTCATTGCTTATTGCTCTCTGTGTATCTGCTGTTTTGTGACTGTTCAAGTGACTGCTGGCTTTTCTCTTAACTTCTTTATCATCTGTCTGTAAAGTGTGAGATATGGGGTACCTGTCTAATATGGATTGTTAGCTGCTCTGTGAGCTTTTAGCTGTATCCACAGGCATGTCTTAACAAAGGCTCTGTCTCCTCTAAAAACTTTAGGAAGCTCCTTCATCTTCACTATGCTCATGACATGTTGATTGAATTCATTCTAACCAATGGCAATGTATTTTATAATGACAGCAAGTGTAGTTTGCGCAACAAGATTTTCAATATATTATCTTAAAATGTTTGTAAATTTAAACTTTAGAAAATTAAAATAAAAAAGAAAGCGTCTCCTTACTGTATATTGTTTTTTCATATAAATAGTCTTATTTCTAATTAATGTCTATGAATGCATTTCATGGCTTGGCAGAGTACAATGTATATTGTTTATGTCATTTTATTCCCAAATGGCATTTTATTTATTAATGAATGTGTGAAATGATTATACTGTACATTTAGCAAACAAAATATATTTCATAAATAAATGTAGATGTAGATGCAGACACAGATGTACTATTTATGTTATAGTGTGTGTATACACACACAAAATATATGTAGACTATTTTTCATTGTATTCTAATGTAATTATTTCTTTATAGCACCTAATCATTCTTAGAAGAGCTGTTGTTTGAGAATGACTGTACTGTTATACCTGTACATGTGTGCCCTCTATAGTCCTTTGCCTTTCCCAAAGACCCTTCTGTCTCCCTCACTATTCCTGCTCTAATCCACCTTGTAACACCAGGCCATAATCCGACAGTGCAGCAGAAAGAAAGGTGTAGGAGCAGGCCAGTATTGACTGGGATTCCAGTGCCTTGATTTATTTACAACTAGGTCTTTTATTGATCACATAAATGACATAACAGCATATTATCAGTGTGCTGGAATGAGCAATATCTGAACATGCTCTATATGTAAGCAGGGGTTGACAGTAATGAGTATTGTAGCTCATTACTTTGAAGCATAGCTCTGATGTCTTTTCAAAGCACAATAGGCCATATTGTATGACATATATATCTTTTTAATACCAATCTAAGTTTACACTAGGGTCTATTTAACTAATGAAGTTATACAGCATCTTTAATACAGAAACCATGGATACCAACTGAGTTAGGACAATGTTTTTGTCGATTCCCGGTTTCTATAGACTTTCTAGTGAATTCCACAAGCTTTATATTATACGTACATGCTCTACAAGCAAGTCAGTGTACTCAGTAGGCTGTTTCAGAGTCATTGTGTTCTGTATATGCATCGTGGCAGTATCACAACTGTACTGATGCTAAAAAAAAATACATATTTTTAAATATCTAAGTACTTTTTTTTTAAAGTAAGTACTTCAAGTAAAAATTTGACTGAGCTACTTTCACTTTCATATTTGACCAAAAGCATCTGTACTTTGACTCAATTAGTCATACAACTCAATAGAGTTGTGTACTTTATTCACCTCTGTAAGTAAGTATGTGGTGGTCTAGTGTTTAAGACCTTGTCCTTGTAAACAGAAGGTTTCAGGTTCACTGAGATACCCTTGAACAAGGTACTGTCCCACTACACTTTACATAGCTGCCTGTTGCTCCATGGGTGCACAAGTGGATGACTTAAAAGCAGAAGTTACATTTCGTTGTGGTGCACTTTGTGTGATTCAGTGTGTTCGCAATGACAAATAAGTCAATGAAAATGTGTGCATAGCTATTTTAGCTGTGTTCCTGTACTGTGAATCGTGCAACAAGAGATTGTGCGAAGAATTGTATTTGTATCACTCCTGTAAGGCTTGTGTAAGAACATAATATCACAATGAAATGTACTGACACCCTTACTCAGGGAGGTATTTCGACAGTGTTATTGTTATTTAAGATAAGACAGTATATTATTATGAATGAGTGTTTGATTTTAAAAAAGTCATTAAAATGTATTTGTGCTTAAAGCTGCACTGGGTAACTTGTTTAAAAATCATTTTTTGTGTGTGTCAAATTTGCTAAAACTATGTCCTGACAGATAATCCAGCTCCTCTAAAGAAGAGATTGACACTCTGTCAAACACTCCTGGCTCCTGGTTGCTTTGACTTGAGCCAGGAGTGTTTGACAGAGTGTCAATCTCTTCTTTTGTGCCCATCTGCATTTTGGTAGTAATTTTGTTTATTATCCTTTTGCTACACACCATACTGAAATTTTACATTAAGATTACATTTTACATTTTACACTGACATTACTTTTACAGCATTTGGCAGACACTCATATTCATAGTGATTTACACAGGTGTTTTGTAGTCTGCAGAGTAAATCTGTCTCTCATACTAATAAACCAAGACTTAAGTTAAAAGGTGCTTGTCAACCAAGATTCCACAAGAGCTGTTAGAAATGAAGTTATTCCACCACTTAGGGGCCCAAACTGAGAGGAGTCTTAATGCCTATCTTTGATTTTTGAAGAGGTGAGTCCAGTCTGATTGATCCCAAAGCTCTTAGAATGCAATCTGTGACCTGTGGTCTGATCATGGCAGGTAGGAAAGTAGGGGCTGGACCATTTTTGCCTTCGTAAGCAAGCATTAACATTTCAAATCTGGTCTGCGTGATGCAGGAAGCCAGTGATGGGGTTAACTGCAGAGAAGTGTGGTGAATTCGGCCTGGTGAATTCGACACTCAGGCCCAAGGTCCCTTAAAACTCCAGGACCCTTGACATCTCACCACCCGTATGCCCTGAAACCACTTGGCCAAGACTAAACAGATCATTTTAGATTACACGACTATTCGCTTCTGCATCAATCTCCACGCTTCTGCCTCAATCTCCATTCAAGGCCATAAGAACCCAGACTTTTCGGTGCTACGGCCCCATGACTGTCACAACCGGCTGAAGCTGGTTCCATACATGGCAAACACTCACAGTTTTCAACTGCTATATAATCTCTAGTAAACAATCCTTCTGTAGGCTCACAGGGCCTTAAACCATTGAATCCTGACCTTTCTCTGCCAAACTTCTGTCTTTGGGACTCCTCTTATGGGGGATGATTTCTCCAGCCAAGACTCCTCTCTCTCTCTCTGTTAAATAAAAAACTTTAAAAAAAATAAATATATA
>JBBPDA010109462.1:0-10283 GCA_037974385.1 Arnoldichthys spilopterus
TAGATAGATAGATAGATAGATAGATAGATAGATAGATAGATAGATAGATAGATAGATAGATAGATAGACAGATATGTTACAGTGGCACTACAATGGCAACTGTGAAGGAGTTGGATATATTAAGCAGCAACTGAACAGTCATATCTTGAGGTTTACGTGTTTGAAGCAGGACAAATGTGCAAGTTAAGGGATCTGAGCAATTTTGACAAGTTGACAAATTGTGATGGCTAGATGACTGAGTCAGAGCATCTCCAAAACAGCACAGTCTTGTGGAGTGTTCCAGGTCTTTAGTAGTTAGCACCTACCAAAGTGATCCAAAGAACCAGCAGCAGTGTCATGGGTGCCTAAGGCATGATGTGTGTGGGGAGGTTTCAAGTAAGACTGGACAGAATGGCCCTCACAGTGTAATAAAGGTTTAAGTATTTTAACAAACGCAAGCAAAATAAGTTAAAAATAATCCTAATGCTACACCTCAGTTTAAAAATGAAAGGTCACTGCAGTACGGCCACTTTTGGGGGCCTTTTTATCTCACAGGAGCCATTTGGGCATGTAACTAAGGAAACAAATGAAAAAGTTTCCACCCTGACCACAGGTTCACTCCAAACTAACCTCAAAGTCATTCAGTAGAGTGAGAGTGGAACCAGCTGCAAATTTGTGGGCTTTTGGACATCTGCCCCAGGGCAATTTCACCTTCCCCAGTGTTCCCTCGCTCCGCTCTCTTCCTCTTTCATCAGCGGTCTTCTTGTTTTTCTTTCATCCTCTAGGCAACACTCTTATTTGATCACTTATCCTCCATCTTTCTTTCTCAGCTGCACATTCACCTCCCAGATCTCCTTTGAAGAATCGTTCTCAAACCTTTCCTATTGGTTCCTCAGTAATGCCATGACCAACAACAGAGCAGTCTTTGTAAATATGTGAGCTTTCCCTTATTTAATTTTTCTAAAGCCTTTAAACAGAGATTACATCAACAGAGTTTTGCATGTTGAATAGAATAGAATAGAATAGAACTTTATTTATTTCCTATTGGGGAAATTGACTTGCCACAGCAGCTGAGAAAAGACATTTACATACTAAAGAATATAAATACGTAAAATAAAACACTATAAAATAAAAATCTTACTATACATACACACAAACATGCAGTTTTTTTAATACAAGAAAAAGGTGTATCAGTGTATGAGTGAATGTATAAGCAGAAACTAGAGTCCATGTCTGTGTTAGGAAGTATGATTTAAGGTAAAATTATGAAATTTGGACATATTGCATCTTTAATGTCTTATCTTAAGCTGTAATAAATCATAAACATTTAAAAACTCAATGGATATAATGTATTCATTTTATCCCTTTGTATCTACCGGTATTTTCCAATTTAGCACTGCACACACTAGGCACGAAAAGTTATATACACATCAACACACACACATATCTAAAAATGTGTAAGTAGCATGTTAGTGTGTGTGAGTTCAAACACCTCAGTGTCACATCTGGGCTGAGAATAGTCCATTCACCAACTAACCAACAGTGTCCTGTGGCCAGAAATTGACCATTAATACAACTAGGGAATGACCAACATAAACTATGCAGCACAGATCAACTATCATCAAATCTTTTTACACTACATACTATATGCCACATATAACAGATGTTCAATCAACCTTAAGCAGCTTATATGTTCTATTTTAACAGCCTATTAACTTATTTAGCAAAGATAAAACCAGCTTGTTTTGCCTAAGCGCAGTCCAATCTTAGCACTAGTAATTTAAATAATAAAATATCTCAATTAGGAACTTATTTGTTTTGCACTCAGAATGTATTCAGTCCATTATGAATCAAAAAAAGAAATGACTAATGTAGCAGCAGCACTTACGATAGAATCTTTTCTTTACCCACACATCAGGACTGGCCACAAGGAAAGCCAAGCTGACTCAGCATGGCATCTGCAATTCACACAGCTTGCACTAGTCTGACAGTAGCGGGTTCTGCCTTCTCTTTCATCTGCATGTCTGGCAGCAGGTCACACCCTATGCCAGCGTGGTATTAAGGAAGGAGCTGTCACAAGAACAGTGCTGTTCTTAGGTAAATATAACTAAGCTACTGGTGCTAATCAACTCCGCAAGGGGTTCTCGAACATGCTTACGCCAAGAGACCAACTGATCAATTAGTCAATGGCTAAGCAAGCCCACATTAAAATAATGGCAAAACTTGCTTGCTCACATCCCAGTGTATGGCTTTGTTTTTGTTTCAGCATTAATTTTACATCAGTATTACCTTTGAGTGACTTTACTTTCATTTTTAAAATAAGAATTAAGAAAATACATAAATAAATAAACAATAAAAAAACAATAAGCAGGGCAAAAAAGAAGAGAGAAGTAAGTTACAACAATATAACCTATTAATGTCTAGTAGTCGACCATTTTTATGCCATTTGGTTCATATGTGCTCTAAGCTCGTCTGAGAACTAATCTGTAGATATTTTACAAATATACAGTTTGTGAACATACAGTTGCTGTTTAAAACGAAGCTTTGTACCTTCAGAGAAGAACCATAGAAAAGAACCATAGAAAAATAATAAAGGTTTAATGTAATATAAGTTAATGTAACAATATTATTTTCATTTTTTAATTGTTTCATCTTTCCTTCAGAACATACTGAATGTAGTTATAAAATATCCAAAGAAATCCAAAGAAATTTCTAAAGAAATCAGCCAATATGGCTAAATGCTGAAGTATCACTTCATTTATCGTAATAAATTAAATCTTTTGGTAAAAATGTAAAAATCCACATTTTTTGTAAATAAAAATATTAAATGTACATGTTACCTGAAAATCAGAAACACAATGAGAGTCTATTATAAAGGCTTTGTCCCTAACTAACAAATTTACTAACTAACTTGCTTAAGTTGAAAATAAAAAAAATTATATTAAATCTAACCCTAAACCTTAATTCCAGTCCTAATCTTAAACCTATGTTGTTAATGAGTTCATAATGAGTTTCCCCAGATGGTTTATTAACAAAAAAGGCATATGTAGATCGTCTAAAAGGGAATATTAAAATAGTGTGAACACTAGAACAATTTGATACACTAAAAAAACAATTACTAATGAGTTTGTCTGACTTATCAACTATAAATATGTGCACATTAAGTATATGATTTTTTTTTAGAAAACTGCTTTCTGTAAAATGTTCAAGAATAAATGAAATCATGAATATTTCAATATAATATTTCAATTAATAAATTCTGTTTATTTTCATGAAAAGAGAATTTTACTCCGGAGTAAGCCCAATAAACTGGACTGAAATGTTTCAAAATTTCCCAGTAGTAACTGAATTTTAAGGTAAGTGTGTAGATGTGTGTAGTGTGTTTACTGTTTTTGCTACTCTGTTTGACTGAATGGCAACATGTGGCATAACATACTGTTCGTAGATACACCTATGCAAAATGCCATCCCTCAAGAGCAGAAACATCAAACCATAAAGATTTCTGAAAAACTATATATGTGTGTGTGTATGTGCTTATGTGCTTGTGTGTGTGTGTTTGTGGGTCTGGCACAAAAAAGATTTTTTGGCACAGACCCATTCCACTGGCCCATAGATTAAACTTAGTATACAAATGCAACTGAAGAAACAGCTGGTGGTGTAGTGTAGTGTGTAGCAGGCTACCTAATTTAAACTGCTGACGTATGCGCATGTGGTGATGAGCATTATGCATCAATGCCAACTCACAAGACCTACATCTCTGACTGCAGCTTTTTTGGAATTTAATCCATCAAAATGAAGGTTAGTCATTTCACTGGAGGATGCAGGAGAAAATACATTGACAATGGGCCTCACAGACTTATCTGATGTCTTGCTGAGGCTTAGAGTGAAAAAGGAAGTGAGTCATGCTATAATAAAAATTTTAACGCAAAGAAAAAGGAGAGACACGTGGCTTGAAATGTTAGCACTAGGCCGGAAGAAACAGAAGAAAGAAGAGAGAATATGGATAAAGAAGATGGAGCAGGTAAGAGAAAATAGCTGAGACACTGACCCAGCAAACAGAGCCACAATCAAATGTTCATTTAGCTTGATGACTGTCAACTTACATGCCATTGCACCACCTCTCCACATAGATGGACATGCATGCATGGTGTGGGGCCACATCTTCAAAAGTGGGGTAAGAATATTTCAGATCTTTATAAAAAGAAGGTAGGGAGCAGAAAAAAAATTTTATTACTTGGTCAAATTTTCATACCAACCAAAAACTGTAGCACAAAAAAGAAATGGCATGGTGGTTAAGTGGGTAGCACTGGCGACTCATGGCAAGATGGATGGGTGACCAGTCCAAAGTGTTTCTCTGTTTTTTTACCCTATGAGCACTGGGATAGACTCCAGCAACCCTGACTGGGATAAGTGCCTCAGAAAATGAATGGATTCTGTTAAACATTTTGACAGTGTATTTGTTAAAAACCTCCCCCATTCGTCAGCTAAAACACTTACCTTGGGGAACAGTGAAAACACACAGTCATACCAAAGTTAAACATCAACAAAGTTCCAAAACAAACTGAAATGCCTGATGGGAATGATTACATCAGCTGATGTAAAGTGATTATTGTTTAACATGTTTTTAACATTTGCATACATTTAAAAAGAAAAAATTGTTATATGAAAAATGCAAGCTGGAAAACTAGGTTTAATAAAGTAAAAAAACAACAAACGAACAGCTACATGATAAGTACACCAGGCTAAGAAAAACAGGGTATAAACTACAGCTAAAGACAACAGGTACAACAGAGAACAAGCTCAAATATACAAGACTAAATAAGGACACGAAACAAGGAACAGCTGAAGCATAGCGGGGACAAGAAACAAGAGACAACAAGGAAAAGGTGATGAGGTGTGACAGGGGCGTGGCTACACACAGAACAAACACAAGGGCTAAGGCACATTAAAACAAACACGGACAGGACACGTGACCCAGGCAAACCGAACCAGACGGGACCTCACAGCTGTTAACTTTGGTTAAGTGCCTGTGATATTCATTAATTAAGTGGCTAAAAACATATATACACAGATATAAACAACTTAACATACACCTCCCTGCCCCCCATCCTACAACAATTTAGCCCCACCCATTCCCACTAAAGTTATAAGGAGTGTTTCAGCCTGGACCGCTTTTGAGGCACAATTCAGAGCAGTTAATTAAAACAGAGCCTGTTGAGGGCCTAGAGTGGATAAACATGGTCATATAAAAGGTACATGAAAACACATACAGTACACATCATAAAAAAAAAATAAAACAAGAAAAACATAGGATATGGACCCTTTAGAAGTGATGTTTTTGAGCTACACTGCATCAGTGGTTCACGAATCTGGTTTTAGAGTAACCCTGCCCTCCATACTGCATTGCTTACTCTGCTCTAAAACATTTGAATTCCACTCAGCTATTTAATAAGCCCCTACTGAGTTGAAGGAGTTATGTTACAACAGCTAGCAATGCAAGGGAAGGGCAGGACCAGGACTGGGAAATAATTTAGAACAATCCTCAAAGCCTAGACAGGTCATTAACTTTTGAGAAGGTTTACATTATAAAAACACATTATGAGTAATACACAGGCAAAAAGGTATGTTGGTGTAGCTCAAAAAGCTGAAACATGAATATTAGATTCCCCTAGCTTGAGTGGAGTGGAAGATTCTTCACTTGCTCCATGGCATGTGCCAGACTCTAGTCCTGGTTGCCCACAGCACTGCAGAGTTTACAGTTCTACCACACCAAACACTCCAAATTTAACTCATCAGTGTGTCAGAAGAATGAAAAAGCTAATGTCTGCAAATCAGAACAATAGAACACAACCTATGTTGAATGTGGCCCACAAACCACAGACACACATACAGAGAGATAGAAATTCATTATTTGTCTGTATATATACTAATGTCTGAGAATGAGGGGGTGGTTTCACACATACACAGAGAAAGGGGCAAGCATGACTAAGCAAGCGTAAGGTGGTATTAACACAATTTAAAAATCCAACAACAGACAAAAACAGACACTAAACAGATCATGACTCATAATCATAGAGATGTCCATAAGTTACTTCATGCAAATCAGAGTCTAGAGTTTCTGAGGTGTGAGTCAGACCTGTCATTAATCTCTGCGGTGCAAGTCTGAGTTGAGTCTCGAGTCACTGGGTTAAATCTCGAGTCAAGTCTTGAGCCCTTGAGGTGCAAGTCTGAGTAAAGTCTCAGTTTTGGAGTGCAAGTCAGAGTCAAGTCTCAAGGTTTTAAATCACAAGTCTGAGTCAAACCTCATGTCAATGGGTTCAAGCCTTGAGTCTTGTGTCACTAGGGTGCAAGTTTAATTCATTTCTCAAGCCACTGAGGTGCCAGTCCAATCTAAGTCTCGAGTAGAGTCTCTAGTCTCCGGGGCACAAGTGCAACTCAAGTCGAGTTTTCTTAATGTAAGTCCAAGTCAAGCTTTAAGTCACTTAGGGAACATGCCTAAGTTGGGTCTCTGTAGTTGGTGCAAGTCTAAGTCTAGTCTTGAGCCTAAAGTTGCTGTTTTTTTTTAGTGAGTTGACAACATGAGTTGACTTTGTGTATACTTTCCCCAATGCTAACAAAGGATACCATAGGAGACGGGTGTAAACTCATTGTTTCCCATTCACTTAGTTTACAAGCTGGTAAATGCTGATCCATTAAATCCAACAGGAAAATCTCCAAGGGACATTTACTGCAGTGTTTAAGATTATGTTGTGGAAAATTCTCCCTTTCAAGTTTCTTCTTTACGAAAGTAAATGTCAGTCTCCAGATGTTCTGGGTGTTTAACTCCTAACTGCTGCGCCAGCTCTAACCAATAGGCCTTTATTGATTCCAGCCTGCTAACATCATATTGATTCTACCTAAGCCTTTTGAGTGCTATTAGTGCATTTTGAGTGTGTAACTTTGTCTGTAACAAGTGTCATGCACCATACTTTACCATTTAGTCTAAAGTCCATGTGCGCACATTTTCAAAATTACAAATGACTTTGCGTGTTTCCCACTCGTAGGAGTGGTGATTTTTAAATTGTGTGCAGTTAGGTGCACTGTTGCTGCATTGCTGCTGTAAGGCAATGAAATGACATTGCACTTCTGAGCAACAAAAACCACATCTAAAGTCCAAGGATACCGAACTACACCCAATTTTAAAAGCATACAACAACACAAATGCACATAAATGCACACAAAATTATTTGTCATTTTGAAAATGTGCACACATGGTGTGAAATAGAGGAATGTGCAGGTATTACACAAGCAAAAACACTTTGCACACTGGAGGATAATAGGGCCCAGAGTGTCTATGCTAACCTACAAGTGGTGTTCTTTCCATGTTTTTCTTTTCATTTAGACGCCTGGATATACAGTACCAGAGTAGAGCGAAAGGCAACAGTTAGTCATTGCGTTTTTGCCTGTTGCTTTGACAGTTAATTTCCTCAGACTAGGAAACACTTCAGTCCAGGAACAGGCGAGCGTTCAGGGCCATTAAGAGAGCTGAGTGGAACAAACTTAAATCATCAAGAAATGCCAGCTCCAGCACTAAAATGCTACCCTACACTAAATGCTATACTTCTACCATGCGCTGCTTTTATAAACGTAACATTTTGGGAATCTTCATGGTGTTCTAAAGCAAATAGCTGACATAAATCATCAAAAAACAGTGCTACCTGAGCGCATTATGAGTATACTGTGATTAGTTAGTAAGACTAGATTAGTTAGCATATACAGTCATGTGAAAAAGTACAACCTGTGAAAGAAAACACCTTTCACCCTAAAACTGTGCCTATAGAGGTGATTATACTCCAACAATATTTAATAATCAATAATAAAAATTGATTGTATATTTTATTATACAATGATTTTCCAATGTATTTGTTGCCAGGAGATGAACCTCATTCTAGCTGTGAAGTCTTGTGTCTAAATCTTAAAGGCAAATTGTAACGTTATAAGATTGTAGGGAGAAAATGCAGGCTTTCGATATAAAAGGATTTATTCCAAAGGACTACGAATACAAAGAAACATACATAGAGAACAGAGTACAACAGTTAACCGACAAGGGACATGACAAAACAAGGGGTTTAAATAATGAACATAGATTACCTCCACCTGGGACTAGGAATGTGAAACAGCTGACAGGGGTGGGGCTAGACGAACGCAAGGACAACCAAAACACAGACACATGGAAAACACGAGGGGCGTGTACGTCACACAAATGTAATAATTATGTAGCATATAAATGATTATGCATTTTAAAGTTGTTATTCACAAATGGTGGTTTCTTAGGAATAGGGCTGAATATCAAAGACTAAACCTTTGTTTTACACTGCAGCATACGGCCAACATTGCTTAGCAGTGGTGGTATTCAGAAGAGTATTCAACTGGTATTCAACAGCTCATGAGTTACAGGCCTGCTAAGGAGAAATCTTGCGCAGGATGTTATAAAAACGTAAGGTTACAAACTCTAAGGCTATTATTGCTATCTGATTTGTATGTGATTAAAACATTGTGATATCGCAGTGAATAAAACACTTTTTTTACTGCTTTATTCACTAAAAATATCAACAGTTTTTTTTTTCTCAGAGAGCAAACTTTATGTTTTTAAATATGGGATTGAATGAGTTAAGCTAAGGAAAGCAAGAGAATAAAGAATAAATGTACTGCTATAAAACGCAGTGAATGCACACTGAACCCTTTGCCAAGGACAGATGGCAGAGGCAAGCAAAACAGGCCCTGACTGTCACTGTGTTCTGATTATTAAAACGATTCATCTCACCTCTCTTGTACACAGTATACTCTTATACATATGACAGTTACACATGCCCTGTTTAGTATGCAACCTTGTATATTAGAAATGGTTGTATAGCATTCTGTCATCTAACTTAAAGTGATACTTTACTGAGGTTTCCAATGTTTGTTTCAGGTTATTTGCAGAGCTAAAAACAGTATCTTGAACCCTTTATTTTGTCCATTACATTGTAGAAACCTGTATGTCACATCTATTTTGGTCTCTTTACAGTTATATAATGATGTGACTGCAGCTAACAGAATAATCTATAAGCTACTACATTTCACAAGGGCTGCACTTTATAGATTCACTTCATCAGTGCTAGGAAGTAGTGAGCTAAAAACAATTGAACAAGTAGTTAAATTACATTTAGCAGTAGCTTGTTGGTAGTTTAACAACATTTATTTGTGCAAAGTGATTCAGTTAAATTACTTTTTTGCCAGTTTGTCCGTGGTTAACAAATGAAACTACAAACATGAAAGGAAAGAAAATTTCTATAATTTTATAATTTGATAATTGTTAAATTATCTGTTTGCTGCATGTGAGCAGCTCTTCATTGTTGGCAAGACATTTTTTGTGCCAAATGAAACAGCCTGTTGGATAAGAGCTCTTGATGTAAATAGTAGCTTCCCCAGCACTTCATTCCATGAATAACAAAGCCATTGAAATAAGCTGACTTGCTAGTAGGCCAGCGTGCTAGTTTAAGTCAATAGCAACATGCAGAGTAGAATATTTATTAAGTCTATTAAAGGTAAGGTATGCGATTCTAAAGAAATGAGGAGCAAATAAGCCACTATATCCTGCCTTACCCCCAATATCACACCCCTCTCCAAAGCTAAAGCATCTTACTTACTCATGGCTCAACGCTATGTAAAAGTTTGTTGACTACGCCAGTGTTTCCCAACCCTCATCCTGGAGGCACACTGCCCTGCTACCTTAGTGTATTTGCTGCTCCTAACACACCTGATCCAACTAATCCCCCAATTAACATCACTTTTCTGAGTTAAAGTAGGTGTGGGGAGTCAGAGAAAGCAGTAAAATGTGTAGGGCGGTGCCTCCAAGACCAGGGTTAGGAAACACTGCACTACACAGTTCAGTAAAAAATGTAAAAAAAAATGTAATTACCTCTTCACCAAAATATGGCAAACATGGCACAATTTTTCCTCCTTTGTCTTTTTTTTGACTGCCTCTTACTGAATTCTACCATTCCACCTTAATCAGTACAGTACATTACAGTTATGTTCTGGCACCTCAGACCACTGCACAGTTTATGGTTTTCAAGATTCAAGATTCAAGAGGTTTATTTATATATATATAAATAATAAAGTTAAAAAGGAATTTAGGAGTAAAAAATATTACAAAAGAATTAAAATGTAAGCAGGTAAAAAACGTTTAATAATAAATAGGAAACTACACTAAACAATAAACCTAACAATATACAGAATAACCAGTTTAAACATAAAATACACACTCTTAACAATATATACAG
>JBBPDA010109463.1:0-10283 GCA_037974385.1 Arnoldichthys spilopterus
AGGGCAATGTCCTAACCACCAGGCTGCCACTGCCCAATGGGATGTGTTCCCAATGACTCACGGGTACCGATCTGTGAGTTGAACCCGCAACCTTCAGCTCACAAGGGCAATGTCCTAATCAGCAGGCTGCCACTGCCCAATGGGGTGTGTTCCCAATGCCAAATAGTCACTTCCACTTATAAATGTGATATTGATTCAGATTTCTGAATGAAGTGAGAAACACTGTATATAAAACTGTACCGTCACCGCCAGCAGCAACTACAGCCTCTAAGGGTTAAAGGCCCTGGGCCACGGCCCACGTTGCCTAGAACATGAATTCCACACACATGCCAGTCTGACACATTTTATTATTGCAGATGAAGTCCATTCCCATGATTGCAGCCCACGGGGTCACATTCCAGCAGAAGGAAGCTCTAGTGTTCTCGTATCCGGAGCACGAAGGGTTACACATGCTGGAGTCAAATGCTCCACTATGGTAGGCCAGCGCCGGGGAATCCTCGGAGGACGAGTGGTCCTTTCCCATACAAGCGTTAGCCAATGAAAATAGCAGAGAGTAATGTGTTCCCATCAGCCTTTACACAGTCTGATGGGGCAACCGGTCGACCCCAGGAAAGCGTGAGTAAACAGCAGGGCCGGCCCCGAGGAGCACGGGGGCGGATACACACACTGACTGTCATCGCAATCAGTGTGGGGTAGATTATATAAAAACGTGTAATCTACTACTGATTACAAGATACATGACCAAAAATGTCCAGCAGTCTTTATTTTTAATATTTCTGGTTGCTTCTAAGAGGGCCCAAATCATGGAGAATTGAATCTTCCATGATTTTGTCTTTTCTTTTGAATTTCACATTGTTAGGTCAAGGCAGGGCAAGTTTACTTATACTATAGCACATTATCATACACAGAGGTCACTCAATGTGCTTTACAGTAACATTAAAGTCTTTAAAAGGTAAATAAGCTTGAGAAGTGCATGATGAAAGTAAACATTAAAAAACAATAACATTAAGCAATAAAGTGCATGATAGAAGTAAAAATAGAAAAATTATAAGAAGAAAAATAAGAAGAAATAAAAATGAATAAGCATAAAAACCATGTGTTGTGTTCAGGTCAGAGCCATTTTCAGTGTTTGCCAATAAACAGCAATTCGCATAAACAACACAACTGGACAATCAAACACTAGGGACAGTCCAATAGACTACACAACTAACTGTGCAAGAACCTGTGCTGCTACTTTTTACACTTTTACACTTAGCCTTTCTTATTTTTTCGTATATATTCTACATTTCTTATTATGTTATTTGTTCATTCATTGACTTTTCATCAGTGTTAATCTGTCTATCTTAAAGTGAAGTGAAAGTGACTATTTGTCATTGTGAACACACTCAAGCACCACAATGAAATGTGACCTCTGCATTCAACCCATCACACGTGCACACGTGGAGCAGTGGGCAGCTACCAACAGCGCCCGGGGAGCAGTGTGGGGGGATGGAATCTTGCTCAAGGGAACCTCAGTAGTGCCCGGGCCGGGCAGCGTCCTAACCACTAGGCCACCACTGCCCTATCTATCTGTCTGTCTATCTGTCTGTCTGTCTGTCTGTCTGTCTATCTATCTATGTATTTTTTTTAATTAATTATTAGTTTAATCTGAAACTTGGCCTTGACTAATTTTCTGTGAAAAACACATAACTATTTTGTGCGCTCTGAGGCATCTGCACACACATTTACAAACCTCATTTCCAGAAAAGTTGGAACAGTTTGTCATGCTGCCATGTTTATTTCCTTTAACCCTTTTCCTAACTAGCCAAATCAAAGGTCTCGTGTTTTAACTTACCAACATAACCCTTTAGTGGTATATCTCATTAAAACATGCACATGCAACTGACTGTTCCATCTCTACCACTTGGTTTAGGTCAGTTATGGTGAAAAGATCTTTAATAAGTAGGCCTTTTCAGTGAGCTTCCTCACCGGACATTAGACAAAGGCCTGCTAGTAGCAGGTGGTTTGCACATTTGAGGATTGGGAGGATGTTTTTAATAGAATCTAAGAATTTTGTTTTATTTTTTACTTTTTTGTAT
The DNA here is from genome assembly GCA_037974385.1 of Arnoldichthys spilopterus. Classification (NCBI taxonomy): domain Eukaryota; kingdom Metazoa; phylum Chordata; class Actinopteri; order Characiformes; family Lepidarchidae; genus Arnoldichthys; species Arnoldichthys spilopterus. Next base: position 2,079 of record JBBPDA010109463.1, read on the forward strand.
TCAGAGTTTAACAAGAAATCTCGACTGTTTGATCGATGCCTATATTTCAAAAACTATGAGGTTGAATTAAAAAATTAAGCATTTAGATTTTTTATTGCCCCAAATGAATATAAAATGCAAATACATATTTTATTGCCCTTTTTGGCCATTAAAGGGTTTTTTGGAACTATGTTAGAAGTTGATGTCTGCAACACACTTATCTTTCATTTTAACCTCTTAATCTTTTGGGAACTGAGGAGAATAAGTGCTGCAGTTTTGCAATTTGAACTTTTGCAGAAACAAGACTTGCTGCTCAACAGTCGGTGGTTGCGGGCGTCTGACGTGTCCATCTTGATGTGCCATGCATTTTTAGTGGAAGGCAGATCTGGACTGGTCAGTTAAGCACTCTGTGTCAATGAAGCCATGCTGTTATAGCGTGTGAAGACTGAAGCTTAGCATTGACCTGCTGGAATAACCATGTACTTCTTGCACCTTGGCTTTTAGACCTTTCCTTGATAGTCTGGATGGTCTGTTTCATCACTGGCATAGAGACCTGATGTCCATGATCTCTAAAAACAAGCTGAAACATGGACTGATCTTTCTTTCGGTGCATCTAAGGTGAGCTTGGACCTAAAGACCTTGTATGGTTTTGTGTGATGCATGTTTTTTTTCGCTTATTGCAGACCATGTTGCAATAGTCTCCTCTCACTTACACAGATCAGGTAACGTTAAACCCACTGACAGGTGAAGTCTGCATGAATTATGGCTATATGGATTATTAAAAATATATAGAAGGTATTTAAAAATGGTAATCTAATTATGTAATCCAGATTACATGCACTGCTACTCAACACTACGTCTCACATCACAGGAATGGAATGCGAGGTGATAGTTGTTTTCCTGCCCAGTGTGGGAATCTGTACTACACTCCATACATCTCACCACCCTGTTATCTAATGCCTGATTTCCGAGAAGTACCAGATGCATTCCCAGAATTCATCCTGGAGAAATTCAACCTTGCCAATGTTGGTGTCTTCGTTGCTCTAACACACCTGATCCAACTAATCAGATTCACAGTTGTCCTTACAGCCGGAAAAAACACAACTTATTTCACATGTTGCTTAGGAAAACACAGATTCTACACTTTTAATGTTAGAAGAAATAGAAGAAAAATTATTTTATAATCTGAATTTAATAAAAAGTTACTGCTGAGTGCACCGTGGAAAGCAAAATGTTTACATTTGCCACATTTTTTAAACAAATAAATAAAAAAAACTGTAAATCAATAGTAAATACACCTCAGTGCATGACCTACAATGTAACTGACTAATGTTTCTGTGTAACTAATGGCATCAAATGATTAAAAGAATAAATTGTGATATTTTTTATTTATTTTTCTTTATCTAATCGTGTTTAACTGCAATTATATTGGTAAAATAAAATGACATTAATGGAAGAATATTCACCAGAATGTGTTTATTACTTCCAGTAATTTCATAAACAGTGAACTCAGTTCTATTCCATCACCTACATCCAGTGAGAGCACCAGAGGCAGCATATTTCACTCAACCAGTGTATGTATCATATATATCATGTATACAATCAATGGTTCAACTCCCCTGTGATTGTAGCCTCTAGCTCTTACTCACACAGCTCATTTTTCACTGTTGAATTTGTTAGTTTTCCAGCTGCTTGTTGATTTTCCCGAGGTCTCCTGTGAGTCCTTCCCAGCACTGAAGATCCTGAAAGAGTGATGAGGGCTACAATCATGGATTCTATCAAAGCAACATGCGCATGAGCAGCTGGGCTTCAGCCTGAGCTACTACAGATAATCGGAAGGCTAAAACTAAGAACACTGAGGAACATTGTTAAAAAATGAAAAATTATGGCTAATAATTGTGGGTGTTGACATCTCCAGTAATTATGTTTAGTATAAGAAAAAAATTAGAATAATGCTCAGTTTTTATAGGCTAATAAGTGGGGGTGTTGGATGAAGGACGCTAGTACAGGGCAGAGCAGGGATACTTCAGGAGCAGGACCGTAAAACAGTGCATTAGCCATACAGCACTTCCTCAGCCATATAGTCTGTACGATTGAACCCAATGGCCCCTTTCTGCTCACCCTAAATGACCTGCTCGCATCTCTTACGGCCATTAAAAGCACATTAAACGTTGCTCAGGAAGTGGAGAGCTGCACTTGCAGCTACGCGGATCGCGGACGAGAGCGGACTGCTTTTGTGGATTCAGTTTTCGCTCTTCTCCCAGGGAGGCCTGGAACGCGATGAGCTTGGAGGCGCTGAGGACTTGCATAATGACGAAAAATGAAAGCGCTCCAGACACACGTGGGTTTCATTAAAGCTGGCCAGACTCTGGGACGGCTTGATGCTGCAGCACACAAGCTAATCCCGCCATGAGACTGCGCTGCTTTGGAGCGAGGAAAGATGCGGTTCGGCCAAAAAATGAAATGTGTACAATTTTCCTCTTGCTCTAAATGTAGCGGATCATCGTTTCTGGCGGCCAAAATTAGTTAACTCAGTTTTGTATTGAAGCCATGGTGTTGATGAGCTCACAAGTAATGGAGGCTAATAGCCCATAGTATGGAGGGATTGGGGGATGGTGGGGTTTGAGGTTTGCAGTGGTTAGTGATGTCGCCTCACAGCGAGAAGGTCCTGGGTTCTATCCCCAAGTCGGCGTGTGTGAGCTCTCCCTGTGTTGGCATGTGTTACCTCCGGGTTCTCCGGTTTCCTCCCACAGTCCAAAGGCTGCAGTAGGTTGATTGGATGCTCTAAATTTCCCATAGGTGTAAGTGTGTGTATGAATGGTTGTCTGTCTATGTGTTGCCCTGTGATGGGTGGAGCCTCCTGTCCTGGGTGAACCCCGCTTTAGGCCCACAGTCAGCTGTGATTGGCTCCAGCTTCCCCATGACCCAGAAACGGAAGAAGCAGTTTAGAAAATGCATGGATGGATGGATGGATGGATGGATGGATATTGTGAGAATATATTTATTGTCAGTCGGGCGCAAACCTTGGAAGTTCCAAGCTATTACTTTTCAGGACATGAAAAAAAAAAGTTTTTTTAAATATAACTGAACACAGACTCATCAACATTGGTGTTGTTTCTTTATATATGGTCAGATATTTAAACACAACAAAATATTATTAACATCTCAATAAAATTTAAGCTCAAATGGAGTTACAAGGTTTTTGAGCAGTGAATCTGGAGAGACTCCTTGTTTTCGTCATTGATTAAATTGGAGCAAGCAGCCAGTACGTTACAAGGTTTAACTCACAAATACCATCAACTTTTAAATCTGAATGATTCCAGCTTTCAAATATGAGTCAGCAGATTACAGCGTTCACAGTTTTTAAGCATCGTTTTGAAATAATACATATATGTATATCAGTGCCCCACAAATGCCACGCTAATATTACAGTCAGCTCTTACATTTAAACCTGATAACTTTGTTTAAAAAGACATTTTTTCCCTTAACATTAATGTAGTACTCATGCCCTGTAAGCGCTGGTGTTATACCGTTATGCAGCGAATAATCAAGTGAACAAGCAAACACTTCGTTCTACAATCACAATGTTAGCATCCAAGCTAAATCTGATAAACACATATGCTGCAATGTTTTAAGCAATGTAGGCTGAAAACATTTAGCGATTAAACTGACCCTTTTTCTGGAATCTTGACCACGTTTTAGTCTTACCCTTGTTGGAATGGTTTGCCATGTTTTTGACCCTTTTTTGGATTATTGACTACGTTTTTACCTCCGACATCCCTGTTTTGTACCTGTTGACCCTTTTCTAAAGACCTGCTCTTGTTATTATAATATACCCTTTTACCTGCACTTGCATCCAAGATTCCTTCTGGGTTCATTATAATATATATATTGAAAGGGAACAGGTAAGACCCCCTGCAGTAGAAGGGGGGCTACCACCACCCAGCGGTCGGCGATGGTCTCCATCCCCTGAGTACTAACTGGCCCAACCTAATCCAGGTGCAGCTAGTTAGCCCCCTCATCACCTGGCATTATAGGCAGGGCTGGGACACGGGGAGAGCACGGAGGATACTCGTTGTGTGCCGTCGAATGGCGACAATTGTAGGGTCAGTTTTGAACGTGCAGCACCAGGTTGGTACTGCTGAAGAAGCGTTTAGCTAGTGTTAGCATTATAGGATACGGTATGGAACTTTACACGAACTGTGCAGAGCTTGGCTTCAGCGAGGACAGTTGCTGCCGAGCGCCCCTCGTGAGTTTCTCCTACCGGACGCCGCAGCGTCGGTTCCTGTGTTGCTGGCTTTTGCAAATAAAGACTCTTTGTGAACCGCACTGGTTTCCAGACTCACCTCCATTCGTGACATATATATATATATATATATATATTTATTTATTTTCATGTGTCTTAAGTGACCTTGGGATTGTGAAAAATGCTACATACACTATAAATGTAGCTTATTTTTTTATTTATTTTAATTTTAGAAAAGGAATAATAATAGGGGTTTGGAAACCACATAAGTAAGTAACTCAGCACAGCTGTGTGTGTGTGAGGATTTTTCGTCATCGTTTGCATTATCTAGTGGCTACATTTTCATTACTTGTTAGCTGCATCAACCTCTGGGCACCAGTACAGAAGCAAACTTCAGACACGGAGCGCGTCTTGGCTGAAAATTGCATCATTCGGTTTATGGCCGGCCCTGAATACAGGCAGCGCAAAGTCAATGCTGAAGTAGGCATGGAGGCCCATCAAGAACATTTGCTTTGAGGACCTGTCATAAAACAGAGGTCAGACATTGTTTTAAGAACCCCTGATGAGCGGGACGGACATTATGTACATTCGAAAATGAGAACAGTTGGCTGAGGTCTCGGAGGAAGAATTAGCTGTATTATGCCAGAGACCTGGCCTGTGTTAAGGGCTGACTGTGAGGTTATTGTGACCCATGGAAACAAGCAAGCCAAAGGGGGAAAATGCACAGGAGTGTGTGTGTGTGTGTGGTGTGAGAGAGAGAGAGAGAGAGAGAGCATGTGAATGGCGTGATCGCAAGGCAGTGGTGTATCCTGCTATTGGCTTCCTGCGGTAACACAAACAGGACGTGCTGTACTTTCTAGGAGAGATGTGGAGTCAGTGACTCATATCCACATGCCATACAGGGATATCCCTACTCCCTCCCCTACACACGTACTCACACACACTCATTGGTTTGTTGTTTTGGACAATGTCAAGACACAGGGACGTACATACGTCCTGTATGTATTATATATACACTATACATTGCAAATGTATCTGCGGTCAATATGCCAAACACTGGTTAGAGGGTTGTCAAGACCAACAGCACTACTGTGGAGCAGTGGGACTGCCTTCTCTGGAGTGATGGGGCTCCATCCAAGACCTATGGGATGAGTTGGGCTGGAGTTTTTGATCCAGAACTAATCATCTTACACAGTACTTGACCTCACCTAAGCTCATGTGGCTCCAACTCTTTTTTTCCAGATGGAATGTTTGTACTTATATACCCATTATTCACCAATCAGCCATAAAATAAGAACCGCCTGTGTAGATCCCCCTCCTGGCTCCCAAACAGCTCTGACCCATAAAGGCATGGACTCCACAAGACCTCTGGAGAAGTGCTGTGTATTAAGTAGCAGATCCTCTACGTCCTCTGAGTTGTGAGGTGGGGGGCTCCATGGATCGAATTAATCTGTCCAGCACATCCCACAGATGAGGGGAATTTGGAGGAAAAGTCAACACCTTAAACTCTTTGTCATGTTCCCCAAACTATTCAGAAACAGCTCTGACCCATCAAGACACGGACTCCACAGGATCCAAAAAGGTCCTGAAAATTGTAAGGTGGGGCTTCCATGGACTGGACTAGCACATCCCACAGATGTTTAATTAGATGGACCTCTGGGGAATTTGGAGGCCAGGTCAACACCTAAAACACCTGAAACTCTTTGTCATGTTCCTCAAACCATTCCTGAGCAATGTTCGTGGTTTGGCAGGATGCCTTATCCTGCGGAAAGAGGCCAGTGCCATTAGGGAATACTATGCTTCATGGGAGCAGCCAAGGCCCAATAGTTAGAGAAGAACATCCAGAAAGTTGTTGGTTCAGTCTCTGTGACCAGTGGGAAAAAATGTGGGCAGGGGGAGTAAGTGAACAGCACTTTCCCCCTCCCACATCTATGGCTGAAGTTCTTACCAAGCATCTAAACCATCAACTGCCCTGCCTGGTGCAAGCGTCCAGCCAATATTGTGTAAGGTCCCTTTCATGGCTCCAAAACAGCTCTGACACATCAAGGCAGGGACTCAACAAGGTCCAAAAGAGCCTTGTAACTTGTGAGCTGGGGCCTCAATGGATCAGACTAGTTTGTCCAGCACATCCCACAGATGCATAATTATTTGGACATCTGGAAAATTTGTGGGGCAGGTCAACACCTTAAAGTCTTTGTCATGTTCTTCAAACAATTCCTGAGCAATGTTTGCAGATTGGAAGGATGCATTGTTCTGCAGAAAGAGGCCAATGGGAATTTGGAGGCCAAGTCAACACCTTAAACCCAAGTCAACACCTTAAACCCAAGGAAACACCTTAAACTCTTTGTCATGTTCCCCAAACTATTCCAAAACAGATCTGACCCATGAAGACTCCACAAGATCCAAAAAAGTCATATAAGTTGTAAGGTGGGGCCTCAATATGGACTATTTTGTCCAGCGCATCCCCCAGATGCTCAATGAAATGGAGATCTAGGGAATTTTGAAAGCCAAGTCAACACCATAAACTCTTCGTCATGTTCCTCAAACCATTCCTGAGAGATGTTTGCAGTTTGTCATGATGCCTTATACTGCGGAAAGTGGCCAATGCCATCAGGAAATACTGTGCTCCAAGGGAGCTGCCAAGGCGTAAGGGTTAGAAAAGGGCATCCAGCTAATATTGTGTAGGTCCCCCTCATAGCTCCAAACAGGTCTGGTGCCGCAAGGACTCTACAAGACTTCAGAATATGAGCTGTGTATTTGGCACCAAAACATTAGCAGCAGATACTTTACGGCCTGTAAGTTGTGAGATGGGGCCTCCATGGCCTAGCACATCCCACAGATGTTCTATTGGATCGAGGTCCGGGGAATCTGGAGGCCAGGTCAACAGCTTGAACACCCATTGTGGGTGCTTCCAGTAGTGGCCCATGCTGGTCACTCTGATCACAGCAACCGCAATGCACTTTGTGTGCACTTTTTCAGCAATTTGTGCTACAGTAGCTCTTCTATGGGCAATGTTCAACATTGAGCCTTGGGTGCTCATGACCCTGTGGCTGTTTCACCATCTTTACCTCAGTCATTTTTGGTAGGTAGTAACGACTGCATACTGGGAACACCACACTAGACCTGCTGTCCTGGAGATGCTCTGACCCCGTTGTCAACACTTCACAATCCGACATTTGTCGAAGCTGCTCAAGTCCTTTCGCTTGCCCATTGTTCAGGCTCACAGGTGCCGTCGTAATGAGACAATCAGTGTTATTCATGTCGCCTGTCATGTTGGCTGATCAGTGCATGCGAGAGCAGACAGGTTCTTGGTGCATGAAATGTAACAATGTTGCAACCTTGGCTTGAGTGTGTACCGTCACACACTACAGAGTGTAAGGAATTTTGGCTTAGTGGGAGCAGAAAACCTCTTGACGCTTGGTTCCACATAGGAGAAACTAGAAATATTTGTCACGTACTACAATGAGTTGGATTGGCTCGGTACCTGACCTTCCTAATGCTCCCGTGGCTCTAACGTCTAGTGTTGAGCTTTCCAAACTCTGTATTAGTGCTCTTGATTCTAGAAACTCTACAGACATGCATGTATGTGTCTATGTGTCATAATAGCATTTCCCATATACGTATACACCAATAAAAGCGAAAGTGACTATTTGTCATTGCGAGCACACCAGATCACACAAAGCGCAACAAAACATGACCTCTGCAGTTTAACCCATCCACACGTGGAGCAGTGTAGCAGGACGACACCTCGGTCAAGGCAACCTCAGTGGTACCCTGGCCAGGACTCAAACCAGTGACCCTCTAATGGGCAAGTCCATAAATAGTTGGCCACCACTGCCCACAACTATAAAATTAGCTTTAAAATAAAAAAAGGTATTTAAATATATATATATATATACAGTACCTGTGATGGGTTGGCCTCCTGTCCTGGGTGAACCCCGCCTTAGGCCCGCAGTCAGCTGGGATTGGCTCCAGCTTCC
>JBBPDA010109464.1:0-10282 GCA_037974385.1 Arnoldichthys spilopterus
TATCTATCTATCTATCTATCTATCTATCTATCTATCTATCTATCTATCTATCTATCTATCTATCTATCTATATTTATGTATCTATATATTTTTTTATAGATACATATGCATTAGTGTAGAAAAATTGCCCAAATTAACACGAATTCCCCGCCCCGAATTGGACATATCTAAAACTTGGACGCATTTTTTAATTTGTAAGGTAGATAAGGCGTCAAAACACAGAATTGTGGAAGAATTGACAGAGAACTAGCATCTCGGAAGGCGCACACACAGACAACTAATAGTTAATGACTTATAGTATAAAATATTAATAGAAAACATCACGGAAGTTTGTAAATTGCTTGCCGTTTAACATGACAAAAACAATGTTAAAATCATGTAGTATAACAGAGAATATAGCTAAATTCAGCTGATTTTATTGATTCCGCGTGTAATCGATCTGCTTTTTGCGCTGTTTTTAGATACCTTTGTCGTACTGGGGGCATGATTTTGGAACTAAATGCATGCATTTACGGTGTGCGGTGTCCTTTTGTGCTCAAGGGAGAAAAAAAGTGGGGGTGGAGGGGTAGTTTATGGCAGTTTTACTGCGAAAGAATGCCTTAACGTCTGAGCCATAAAACCAGACAAATGTCAACTTCCAGCAAAAGCTCTTTCACCAAGCCCCGTCTGTATAGGTGGAGCATTGTTGAATACGATATATATATATATATATATATATACATATACACACACACACACACACATATATATATATATATATATGTATATATATAATAAAATATATTTATAGATTGATTGGTTGATTAATTGGATGATAGCAATAAACTTTGAACCTGAAAGTAGCCCAATAAAAGTATTTTAAAACTTAAAAATTATTATAATTTTTGCATTATTATTAATGGGTTTTAATTTCTACAGAAAAGTGAAAATGCAGGCTTGTCAGACCGTCAGTGTGAATGTGCAGATAAAGCCACCGTGTTGTGTAAGCAGTGCAGTGTGCTTGTTGGCTGATGTAAGGTTTATTATGTGTCTTTGATCTGGAAGAGCGGCCTTGTTTTACAGCCCTATTACCATCATTCAGGCCACATGAGTTGTGCAGTAAAGGCCGAGAGTAAAGCCCTGTTTCCCCAAGCTCATCTTTGCCTAGCTACATGCCTGAGCTGGTCTACAGACCCCATACCAAGGACGAAGGAATTACTCACTATATATGCGCGCTAAAGCGAAGCTCAGCATTGCGCAGTCCCGCTGCTGCGCCATTTACGAGAAAGAGAGAGAGCGGACTGCTGGTGGAGAAAGAGCGAGCAGTGGAGTATGTTTTATTGTTCTGGGGAGAGCCATGAAACACATAGTCTCAAACACAGAGCCTAAAACACAAAACCAGCTTATATTAATACTAAGCACATAATGATAATAACAATAATAATAATAATAATAATAATAATAATAATAATAATAATAATGTAAAATAAAAATAGGTCTAAAAGGTTCTGAGTCACTACTAAGGGGAGTTGGTAAGAAGCTGCTCCTTTCCTTTGTAATACGTTTGCTCTAAAATAAAACCCAACGCTCCAACAAACGCACTGAAACGCAACATGAATGAAAAATTAAATATTGGTATGTAAAATAAACAAATAAATTTTAAATAAATAAATAAACATGTTATCATTCTAAGCAAATCCACCAAGCCTCAGCTGAAATGGAGAGAAGTGAGGAAATGGAAATACCACCTACCTCTGGTCAACCCTCCAAGTATTACCGAATAAATGTTGGCGCTAATGGCACAGAAATATTCTAATGTTTAAATGTAATGAAATAAGCTAATTTGCAAATATGCGGTTTAAAATCCTGCGTTCCGTTCTTTAAGCTCGTGTTTCTTTTGGTGTTTTTGTTCATTTAAACGTGGTCTTCTTCTGCGCTGCTCCAAATATCATTATGAGGTGTCGCTGATGTTTTCAAGAGCAGGGAGACTTCCGCTGACCACCTTTTGGGGGCTGTAAAATAGACAGTTGGTCTGCGTTTGCTTCATCTGTTTTTTAGTTAACTTCGACACCAGCCACAGCCCCGTGTAAAGCTGAACAGCTTAGTATACCTTCATTAACATATTTGTATTGTATGATTTCCTTTGCTGAATATATTGATGTTTTAGGCAGAGTAGAATTCAGTAATTTAATTACAATTTTTCATATTATGTGATGGTGAAATGTGAATCCTCACATACCAGACACTGAACACTGATTGACCATTCAGGTTCAGTTAAAGGAGGGGGAAAATCAGCCGGTTGCAAATTAATTTCACAAACTTCCAATCGTCTCTTTGATCAGAGGAAATGGAAATTGCCTTGCCCTTTTGTCGCCTGCTTTCAAACCGAGTAGACGTTTCCTTGGCCCTCAAACCGTTTTCCTGTTTGAGCACAAACCCAACAGCTCCACCCACACATGCGTCCCTCCATGAGGCTCTTTATCAGTGTCTTGGCAGGAGCTACAAGTGGGCTGCCTTTACCGTCTTGCGTTTTCTGGGATTGTGCTTAATCCACGAATATTACAGCAGTTAGATAAGATCACAGCAGAGCACGTGACTACAAAATCTAATTGGAAATTAACCATCACCATGCATCATAAGCTTTCATGAGCTATATAAATTTTTAAAAATAAATAAATACATGTATTATGTATGTAAGACCATCTGATTTTCTCAGATTTTCAACAAGAGCTCATTACCTGCTAAAGTCACTGGGTGTAAAAACCTTTGCTTTGTTTACTGGGACACGAGAGGAGTATCCTCTTACTGGACGCTAGGTGGCAGCATCGACCTCTACAGTATTTGCAATCAAAGGGCCTTCAGTGCGGGCTGATGGCCACAGAACGAAGTGAATGTCGTCTACGCACACACACATATCTAAATTCGTATGTTTTATGAGTTCAATAGCACAGATTTATTTTATTTAAGTGTGGCCCGAGTAAAGCGATTAGTATGTGTGTGTTAGATATTGCGACATAAGCCATGAGCTGCTCTTCCTTGCATGCACATCCATATAGGAAGCAATGGCAAGATAGTGTTTATAATAAGCAATAGACAACATTTTCTATGGTAAGATATCTCTCTCTCTCACACACACTCACTATAGACTATAGATTGTAATTATTATTATTGCGTTTATTTTATAACAATGCATTTTGACAGCAGTCAATACTCCGCGCCATTTTTACCTGATGTGTCATCAATTATACAGTCATATCCATTCTTCACTATATATAATCAGAGATTATCTGATTTGTGGGTATGTGGGTAACCCTAATCTGAGCAACCTACAGCTGTTATATTGCAATATAACAGTATTGCCAATATTGTGGTGCTGTTGTCAAAGAATTACCCATCAGAAAATGGTTTAAAAATACTAAATATTTTTGTTCATTTCTTGTGTTTTCCAAGTCTTTCTGATCATCCAAAATAATGATATATCCAAGAACCTCCAAGCCAAGCAACAAGTGAACCCATGTAGCCAACGAGACTCTTGCTTTTGTGACAACATGCACAGTTGCCATTTCCTCTATGGTCACTTTTGGTATAAAATGTGGGACTAATAAAGTTTCTCTTATCTTGGTACTTAACTATGTTACAGGATAATAAGTGTTCCATTCATCTTAATGAAATAATGAAAGGATAGGCTAGCACTATGGTAAATATCTTACTATAACTGTGCAGAAGTTTTTAATACTGACCCAGATGTTGCAAAGCAATTGGAAACACAGAACCGCCAGCTTACCTGCTCGCGAGCTGCAAGGACCATACACGGCCGGTCATTCCGCGTGTTGTCTGTTTTGATGGGTTCCATGCCCTGCGTCGGGGTTTACTCTAGCCCTCTGCGCGCGGAGATGAGAGAGCCGAAGGAAGGAAGTGAGGGCAGAGCCTGGTTTCATCAGGCTGGTACTGGTACTCATCTTTGTTTAACCTTACATTTGAGAGCGAAGCTGCCAGGCGCAAGGCTACCATACGCGAAGCCTTGCACCATTTCTGTGCCCGTCTGAAGAGCTCGGGAGCGAGTATGACCGGAGCGGAGACAACACTATAAAGTTCATGTTCATGGAGAGCGCGCCACGTGACCCGCCGCAGCCAATCGCAGTCACGGCACGCTCGTAAACTTTTATTGCTCAGCTGTAAATTTTCCCACCAAACAACCAGGAATGTGTTGCGCCCCCTTCCAGCCTCGCTCTACTCATGTTTTTCAATGTAGGAAGGAGCTCGCGAGATCTTCACATTCCAGCCACCTCTCAAAAAGCCGCTATCTGCTCCTTCTCCATCCACACTGCGCTTCCATCTGTATACGCTGCTCCTGCTGAGGTCAGTGTGTAAATATATGAGAGATGGTCACACCTTGACAAAATGACTGATAAAATCGCTAATAATAATAATAACAACAACCATAATAATAATATTAATAATAATAATAATAATAATAAATTATTGTTATTATTAATAATAATAATAATAATAACAATAATAATAATTTATTTTCCTTATAGGCGCCTTTCAGGACACTCAAAGACACGAGACAACAAATATATATAGCAAAAAATAAATATCAAAAAATGTGAAACAAGAGAAAAATAATACAACTAAGATGTAACAACACCAAAATAAATTTGAAAAAATTTATAAAATAACACTGACGATAACATCATTTAAGAAACATTATTATTTTTATATATAAAAGTTTTCATATATATTTAAGTTTTTCAGTTTTTTGTTAATGTGGACGTTGATACTGTGGATACCTCGTGTCTCCATTTTTGTCATTTTTAAAATTGCTTTTTACAAATTAAAATCACCAGCTGTGTTAAAATTTCCCAATGAATGGAATGAAAGAAGTGATTCTTAATTACTTACAATACTACATTTTACCTTTACCGCCATTATAAATTAATTTATTATTTCACTACATTTTAATGGAAAAATCCATAATTATGGTATTAACTATGTAAACACCAACTTATCCACTATAAGGGGAAGGTCAACAGATACATTTGGTATTAGCTATTTATAGAAAGAAATGTGCAGCTCCTTTATATGTTGTGCTGTGGGCTTGAAGATGTCTGTGTTTCGTGTCATAGCTACTGTAACACTCTAAGACGGGAAACATGTTTGAGTAGTAGACTTGGTCATGGAAGTCCATTAGCGATTTTGTCTTCACTTGCTACCTAGTATCAGCTGTTTCAGTCAGTCTGTCTCGTCGAGAATTCATGCTTTGTGAAATGCCATAGACCAAAAAACTTTGTCATATTGAAAGAGTTTGCCAAATGTAAACAAAATATATAGAAATCTAGAAAATAATATAATTATATCGCCAAATCTGAAGCATGTCATTCTTAGTTCATTTCCTAACGTAATTAATGATATTTTTGGGTCTAACACCTGAACTTTGGCCGGATGTTTTAAAATTACAGATCTGCTGTGGCTTCCCAGTAAAAGGCCTGGGAAAAAACGTTGTCTGAATTAGACCAATGGGCTGTTGGAGACACGAATGCGTTTATTGGCGGCCAATAAAGTTTACAGGCGAATGCAACCATTTTAGGAGTTCGCCTCACTGGCAAAGTACAAAGGTCTAGCGGGTGGACAATGCTCCACTGTAATCGCCACTTCCTCAGAAAACTTCCGGAATGTCAGCAGTGATTAGCACCTTTGTCTGATTCGCCGTCTCGCCCTGGCAAGACACAGAAGTGCCGGTAGGACTGGACGTTTCTTACAGAGAAAATGATAAATGTACTCTTTTTATATTTATTTCGAAATGACACAGAATGTTGTTTCTGTAAAATGTCACAGTGTTAGAAGAACACACGCCAAATAAAGAGTTTTCTATCTCTTATGTGTTTACAGACTCTGAGCAATGTTGCCAGTAGAAGTGTCTTCTTCAGAACACCACTGCTACTAAAAACAACAACTTTACACGAGCAGTAACTTAACACAGCTTTAGTCGATTGTTGCTTGTTATTAGATTTTTATATCAACCTGCAACGAATTATCCAAAAAAAGACAGTAATCCATTATAATCTGTAAATGTTTAAGTAGGAAAACCAAAGGACACAACATCAACAAAGCCCAGACTCTTCAGAACTGTTCGCTGTTGCAAAATGTTGGATTCATTTTAGAACTAAACTCCTAATTTACAGATTTTATGGTAGAGAGATCCTCATTGGTCAAAAGTAATGCCTCGTGGTAAAACTAATCATACCACCAGGAACCTACACCCGCCTGCTTTTAGTGGCCTGATTGTTGAAATAAGTGAAATAAATAAAATTATTGTCATTAATCCTTCCTTTAGTGCAGGAAATTGTGGCATATTTTTTTCAATTACTGCCCAGCAAAACATGGTTTAATATACAGATAATGCTCTGATTCTTTCTCTGCTTTAACCAGGTTGGCGCTTTTAGTAGGCACATAACCTGCAGCAATTATGGTGGTAATGGACCAACGCAAGCTGAGCTCTTCCTTTTTTTATGCATTTCTGAAACCACTATAACAAACAACACAGGTGCTTTATCACCTGCGTGTTTCATCTCAGTTATTCTGAATGAAGGAACAATGTGGATGATCTGGTGTTCACTAAAGAGTGGAGGTCTTCCAATAAACAGATTAGAAATGAAAGAAGTTCTTGTTTTATGTTTATTAATATTTCAGATTGAAAGATTCACACAATGTAGAAAAACAACTCTAGAAATATTTCAGAAGTAACAATTGTAATGATGCCAAACTCGAAAATCTGTTTAATGCAGTAAAGAAAAACCTTGCAGTGGTACATTTGGTGGACGTAAGGGGTAACACGTTATAACAAACGTAAGTGGGTAGGTAGTGTAAGTTGCGTTCATTTGCTTTATAAATAAGTGCTAAAATAAGTTGAAAACTGAAGTCAGTGTTAATAATTACACCTTACATAAATCCATGAAAATGCTTGTAGGAGAGGGGACTACAATGAGACGAATTGCATATATAACGAAAAAAACATTTCACACTGATAAAACCAATTAGAGCCAAATACAAGAAAATCGCTAAGATCTTTGTAAGACTTTGTTCTGGATATTTATTCATTTATTTATTTACTGGAAAAAGTTGAAACGTGATATTGCAATTTCCCCGCGTTAGGTATATCACAGGCAACAAAAATAATAATTGTAATAACAGTATTGAAAAGACAAATACTCATAAACCGGCTAACATACCAACAAAATGTAAACATATACTGCAACACTCCATCTCAATGTACGAAAATTTTGGTACGGAGACAGGGCGAAAGAGATGAAAACCTCCATGACCAAAACTAAAACGCGGAGGCCTGAACATTTCGGGCTGCAGCTTCAGAGAGTAAGTAAAGTTTTAAAATGGTTCTTGGACAAAGTAAAAACATTTCTGATGCTATGTAGAATCTAAAGAATTTTTTTTTTTTTAAGGGCCATAAACAAAATAACATTTTAAGTATTCAAATGTAAGTGTTCTGTATGTATGTTTTTACCAAAGAAGCCTAGAATAACTTTTATCTATTAAAAATAGATAATAAAATGTAACTATTTCCCTATAGCTGACGTTTCTAAAGACACTGTAGGAGAAAAGGAAAAAAAGATTATTTGATCAAAATTTAAAGTAAATGAACTTGCTGTAATCGTACATTTATGTCTAATAAAGTTAATTTGACCTAAATTACTTAGTTATAATTTATATATTTGTAAAGTATCTTAAAGTGAATGAACACACTGTATATGATACTACGATTAATTTAACCAAGTGCACTGTAAAAAATATACAAAAATTGTATTGAAAATATAAACAGCCCCGATTGACTTAAAAATTGAAATGGTTAAAGGAACCTAATAGAACCTTAATCTGTTAACTTATAACTTTATGTTTTGTTAGCTAATATTAATTTATTTATTTTACTTTTTTCCCGGACTACACATCATTCTGGATAGATATTCTTCATTGAACAATAAAGGACTAAACTTAATCCCTGGCTGAGAAACTAACCCATAATGTTCAAACCTTTTTTTTATACATCACCCTGTCCTTGAGCCTGAATTTTCGGCTTTGAACAAGTGTGATTGGGATATTGCATGTCAGCAACTAGGTTGGGATGTTTGCTGAGACTGTGGTCATGAGTAGGAAGAGCTTTTATAGTGTGTTTAGAATTTTTTCACTTTCTCACCTAGTAAAACTGTAGTCATAAAATGTGATCGCTCTCTCTCTCTCTCTCTCTCTCTCTCTCTCTCTCTGTCACACACACACACACATACACACGTACACACACCCGGAGCTCAACTTGAAGTCGTATAACCATAAAAACGCAGGCCATAAAATCACTCTTTCCTCTCTTCTTCTGCCTTTTCGTTTTTTTGCGGTTTATCCTCCCCCTCCGCGTCGGCATCCTCCGTCTCGCCCTCACCCTCTCCCTCGCCCTCCACACCAGTCTCGCCCTTCTGACCCGGAAACTTATCCTTGTTCTTCTCTTTCTTCCACTTCATGCGTCGGTTCTGGAACCAGATCTTCACCTGGCGCTCCGTCAGCTTCAGCGCACGCGACACCTCGATGCGGCGCTTGCGCGTCAGATAAGGGTTGAATAGGAACTCCTTCTCGAGCTCCAGAGTCTGGTACCGGCTGTAGGTCTGCCGCCCGCTGCGCCTTCCCGGAGCTACACGGGTGGAAAGGTGGAGAGATTTCAGCGTTTAGCAACGTGGTGTTGTTTCATTGACGTCTCTCCTGTTTGTCATGTGTTTCTGCACGTGTGCGAGAGAAATTATGGTCTGTCAACCAATTAACATGAATGATCTTAATGTTTATATCAAGCCGTGTCTGGATTTCACTGCCATGAGGCTTGCCATTATTAGATCCAACCCCAATCATGGTATTATTCTAAACATGCAACTGAACCCAAAGAACCCTAAATCCGCTAAATTGTTGCAAACTGCGACTATATGGAGACGCACACTTTAAGAGGTTTTAAGTTCATCTCTTTGACTGGTCATGCTATTAATGGCATGAGGGTACGAACATTGGCTTCCATTAACTGTTTAATACCACGAAGAGCACCTGGATAGTTTATTTGTTAATGACCCTATTCACAACCACATATGCGTAAAAGATGAGCATGCACCCTGTGCCACTGTTTATGGACAGCAGGTTATGTTGACAAAAAACAAAGGAAATGGAAACAGTTGAAAGTGATAGTTAATCTAACCATGGGGTCTCATCCAGGGGAACATGAGACCGGGTGGGATTTGGTTTAGATGGTCTTGTGGTTCTCCTAGACTGGCGACTGCATCAGTAGATTTACAGTTCGGGTGCTGCGACACACTCGCCTCTTGCTGTGCCCCATAAAGCGGTTGTCTCGAAAATCCCTCGTAGCCGTAAAACGCCGTTGCATCGCCGTGGCACGCCAAGGCACACGGGCTTTGCTGATAGCCCGGAGTCGACAGTCCTGGTGCGCCGTGATGGAAGAAGTCCTGCGAGTGTTGAAAGCCCGGAGACGCCGTTCCAGCAGTCCCATAAACTATGGCATGGCTCCGTGTGACGTTCTGAGAGAACCTGCAGTCGTAGTAGGTTGGTTCCAAGCCCTCGCTGCCTTTATACTTGGAGTACAACGGGTTTACAAAGTAGGTGTTCATGTCTTGTGCGTTCTTTCTCCGAGAACGATTTGTGCGTTTTTGTGTTGTGTGTGTGCTGCTGCTGCTGCTGCTAAACAAGGTGACATTCACTTTTAAGCTCAGGAGCACCAACAGACATGCCACCCACTCTTCAGGACCCAGCCTGGGATAACCACTGCAGCGGTTCGTGTCTTCTGTTTTTTGATGTAATCCAGTTTTCCTCCTATTGTCTATTCGATTTCTGATTGTGGTGAGTGGTTGATGTGCGCTAGCTCGGTCTGGTTAGCTCTTCATACAGCCACAAACGGCGTCTGCGCCCCTCAACACCCCCCTTTCCCTCGCCAACCTTCAACCCCCTCCCATCCTCGTTGCCTTCTTAGACGTCTACCTTGAGCAAGACTTGAATCAACGCTTCTTGCTGTTTTGCCCATTGTCTTACAAATTTGTGGAAACGAGTTGCTATATTATAACGCTTTGTGAAATAATTGGAATACCTTATGGTAAAGCTCCACACTCGCAGGGAACAAATGAACAACAACACCAATACTATACAGTTGTGTGGTAGGTTTATATATATGTGTGTGTGTGTGTCTGTCTGTCTATCTATCTATCTATCTATCTATCTATCTATCTATCTATCTATCTATCTATCTATCTAT
>JBBPDA010109465.1:0-10281 GCA_037974385.1 Arnoldichthys spilopterus
TCTCTCTCTCTCTCTCTCTCTCTCTCTCTCTCTCTCTCTCTCTCTCTCTCTCTCTCTCTCTCTCTCTCTCTTATTTTGTAGAGTTGACCTGCGATGCTCTGACTTTATAATGTCTTTAACAGACACTTTCTTCATTCAGAATTACAAAACATGCTGATCCTTTTGTAAGTTGGCACTTAGGGAATTTTCCCTCTAAATTCTCCTCTAATGGCTGCTCCAGATTCACTTTTTTTAAAAATATATTTCATTATTGATGCCTTGCACTAATAATGAAAACACAATGAACATTAGCTGAAAATTCAACAGCTATTTCAGAAGGGCTCCAAAACATCACGTTAGCTTTTCTTAATTATTCATTCTCTCTTTCACTGTAATACAATCCACATGAATGGAATAATGAACGTCATGAACTGCTCCGCTGGGCAGTGATTTGTATGATTAAAATGGTCTGAGATTATTTGATGCTTCAGACTGTCTGCTTAAAAACTTGATGTGCTTTTTAGTAAATGACCATGTAAATATATAGACACCACACAAAAAAGGGCTTTGTTTTATGGTTTTATCGTTTCCTGATTAGCTGAATCCTCCTAAGAGAGCAAGCATTTTGTCCCTTTTTTTTAACCGTTATCTCTGTCGCAATTCAGTTTGACATGTCAGCGTTCCTTTCCTTTGACTGGTTTGGGTGAAAAGTTTAAGGCCTGACCTTAAAATTGCAGTTTACTGCAGCGCAAGCTCAAATTTCATAACTTGGCAGAGCCTTCTGTCCCGTTTCAGGTCAGTGTTGTATTACAGTCATTGCTGGTGGGTTTCAGTCTACGTGAGATTGGGAGATATTTTCATGCCACACATATTTATCATCTACTGGACATTTAATAGCATTTAGATGATAGATTAGATGATAGCAAGAGATGCACTTACTGTTCACCTTTTTAGACTCCTCTTCCTGGCTTGTATGCTTTGTTCAGTCAGAGACTACAATTCATCTTCCATATGTCCATGTTCCTCTAGCCCTTCATCCATGGTGAGGTTCTGATTATAGAATATGTGTTGGTGGACTCTCCTCAGTTCATCAGTGAGCTGTGTAAAAATCCCAGCAACATCACAGTACCTGATAAACTTGTAGATGCTGGTGTCACCACTGGGCTGCAAACAGTCCACCACCCAAATAATATCTGGTTGCCTGTATTGCTATGATGACCCCTTTCCATTGGTGGACAAGGTAGAGGGGGCTGATAAACTGTGGAGTAACAGATACAATCAGTAAAACTATTAACCTCTATGGTAGGTAGACCAGATAAAGCTGCCAGGGAGTACGAGTGTACACTTTGAACTGAAACCATTATAGATGTTTATACACTGAAAGTATCTTTAAAGGTGAGTTCATATTCATTTGTGTATGATGTGCGATGAATGACCGCTGCATTGAGCAGCACCCTCACTGGTGTCTCTTACTGCATTTAGCTCCCATAGTCAACCATCCAGTCAGTGGTCACTCAAGACTGACTCAGAAGGAGACACAGTTTCCCCAATCAACTGGCCGTCCAGGTACCTGCCTTTCAGGGCATCTGGGTGTGTCTGGCACACTCCATTTAATACCCACCTCATCTAACCCCATGGCAAAGTTCAAAACTGTCTTTATTCCCTTCACTTAGACCACAGATGTCCCATTCTAGTACCATAAGGCTGTAGCACTGAAACTGATCCGCTAGATCAAGTGTGTTAGAGATGAAAAAATGCAACCTGGCCCTCTTAGACTGATGGTATAGGTTGACTATACCTACAAACATAATGTAGGCTTACTATATATATGTATATGTATGTGCACAATATTTGTTATCACATTTTTAACTGTCTATTTGTCATTCTAAACACAGCACAGCCCACAGTGCACCTTAACAAAATGTGACCTCCACATTTAACTCATCACACGTGCACACGTGGAGCGACAGGCAGCTATCAACAACGCCCAGGGAACAGTGTAGTGGATTGGCAGTGGTACCCAGGCTGGGCCTTGAACCTGCGACCTTAAGTTCACAAGGGCAAGGTCCTAACAAGAAAGACAGTGGGATTCCAACAGCCAGTTCTGTAATAGTCTAGAAATGTTGCAATGAAACGAACATTTTAATTGTAACATCATAAAATGTTCAGATGTAGAAATGGTAACTGATTAAAAAAAATAAATACAAGTAATTCATGAATAGCAGTGATGATTGTTTTTGTTTTTTTTCCTTAGAAAACTTCGAATGCAGTTAAGGTGAGGTTTTGGTGAAACTAGGGAGGTCTAGGTGAAGGGTTTATACTTGAGTATTTGAACTGAGCCTTTAATTGCGCTAACAAGTATAGCCATCCCCACACACCTTTTCCATCAGGCCCATCACACGCTGTTAACGAGTGCTGGTGGTGGTGATTTTTTTTAACTTTGTGTGAACCGTTTCTGGGGTTTACAAGATGAGCATATTGCTGCAATTCCTTCGCTTTTTTAACAGAACTAATTTCAGTCAGTCAGTCAATTAAACATGCAGTGTGTGGGTGGGTGTGTGTGTGTGTGTGTGTGTGTTAAATGTTTTAGAATGTGTTGTTTTATGACGTTTTCAGTAAGATGAATTAAATCCAGTGTCCTTTTCACTTGCTTTGAAATCAGCACTACTTACTTATGAACATGGATGGTAAAGTGGGAATAAACACTGCAAGACTTTCTCTGCTTTTGAGTATAAAGAGAAGGGGGAAAACGTTGAGCAGTCATGCCAAAAAGAAGAAAAAAAAACACAATGCAGGCTTCCAAGGAGTCATTTTATGGACAAATTGTGTTTCTGGTTTTCATCAATTAACTTTGGCAGCATGATCATGGTGCTGTTTGTATTCTGGTTGGAGTGAATGCAGGCTGTAATATTCCTGCTTCTCCCTTCATTAACCTTTCTCAATGCTTCTGCTGTCTTAGCCAAAGAAAGGAAGTATGGAGGAGAGCAAGGCGATGAGAGTGAAATATTTGCTCCTGGCTCATCTCCTTTTGATTTGCCTTGAGTCAGCAGACTTTACTGACTGCTTTCTTATATGTGAGGGAGCACAAATGAGTCCAATGCACTAGAAGAACCAGAAATAATAGAAATAATTAAAATAATTGTTGGTTTTATGCTCACTTTTTTACTCAGATTGCTCAATATTTTTTGACATTATAACATTCAAAATGTTCATAAAATATGTGTAAAATACACTTCTATGCTTTTGTCTGTAGTTTGACCTGTATTTTGGCTCTATGGCTTCAATATAGGAGATATTTGTTTGACTAAATTGAGTTTGAGGCTTGCATGGCCTTTTAGCTCCCACATGTCTTGAGCAAGTTGAAATAAATGACCATCAGTTTTTCTTCTTCAGCAGTCCACTTTTTGGCTGATTGTCTGTGTTGAATCTTGGGAACAAATCTAAAAAGAGAGCATATATGTTCGTTCACACAACAAACCTGTGAAAGGGCCAGGAGGAGAGGAAAGCTGATAGCTCGACATGTAACTGATGAACATCATAGTTCTCAGCTGCAACATTTCATGCTCTGACAGAGGTTAACAGATGGAGCAGGGTGTATGGGCTAGAGAGTGTACTGACAGCTGTTCAGAGAGAAAGATAAACTCTTGGTGCTTTCCCAGAGTTTACAGCTCTAACGTTTTGTTTCAGGCTCTGAGATAAAGCCAATGTCTTGCAGTGAACCCTTCTTTTTACTGCAGTTTCTATACAGCTGAGCTGTGATTAAGGATTGGGTACTTGGACCTGGAGGTTCAAGTGAGCGACTCTTGCCATCTGCTTGCCCCCCTGCAGAGAGCTTACTTTGTCTTGAAGTGTTAACCTTAAAATAAATTAACAGTAATTAAAGGTTCCAATACGGTCACGTTGACTTACTGTCAGGCAATAGTTCCATTTGCATTTGCAGAGTTGGGTGAAAAGGTGAAGTAGAAGCTTTCCTGCAAATGGCAAACATGCTTCATGCTCTCCTTCTTGCTTCAGTCCCTAAAGAGTGGTTATGGTGTTATGGGATTACTTGAACGAATACCCAGTTAATTGGATGAATGTTCAAACTGAGTTATGGTTAAATTCAGAAACCGTATTAACTAACCGTTGCTGCCAGTAAGTGACTTCACATTCCTTTCAGCCTCAGGCAATATTCGTTACGGTACGTCTGGGGAATATTTTAGTTCTAACGCACATCTCACATTGTTGCTGCTAAATGGCAGTATAAATGATGCAGCACTTTAAGGCATTAGTGTCTGAATGTTTTCCCATAGGTTAAGGCCAAACCATAGAACATAGTCTTTAAAATTCCTGTTTTTCTAATCTAGAGAAATCTTTTGCTCATCTTTCTCTGCCTAACCTTTTAAAAAGTATGTTGCATTGCCTCCATCATGAGTGGTGTTTTGTTCCTTCATTCCTTGATTCTCTAGAGGATGTAAGAATGCATCAACATATTGTGATGCATCCATCTAAAGGAGGTGAATCAGCTGCATCAGTTTTATTAGAATTTATAATGGCCGTTTATCATTATGTCAGTAATGTATGTACTCATTTTTGGGCCAAATGTATTATAAAATCTATTATAAAATCTATTTTGTCACAGCTTGCTTTTCTGAGAATATCATGGATATTGTGAGGAGCTGAAGAACACTGACCAGCTGTTTCCTTAGAAGAGCGTGATTACTTCTGGTTAACCTTAGCAAACTATCACACACAATCCATTCAGTCTTCCATCAGAGGAGATGTGGTACAATGTATCAGTTTGTGGAACTGGAGCTTTTTGTGATTTGTAAAGGTTTCTATCAATATATAATACAGTTCTTGCATAAGGCAGTTCATACCTAGAAGCACTTAAGAGTTGTTAATAATAATAATAATAATAATAATAATATGCCACTGATATGTAATTAACAAAGTGCATGCTCTTGTTCTTAAAGGTAGTTTGTAAGACAAACAACTTAATAGG
Source organism: Arnoldichthys spilopterus (assembly GCA_037974385.1). Lineage (NCBI taxonomy): Eukaryota > Metazoa > Chordata > Actinopteri > Characiformes > Lepidarchidae > Arnoldichthys > Arnoldichthys spilopterus. The sequence goes on from JBBPDA010109465.1 coordinate 4,964, forward strand.
AATGTGAATTTTTGGCAGTGTTGGATCATCTTAAATAAATGTAAAGACAGCTTTGATGAGTTCTGTTATTAACAGATAAGAATGGATTCCATGTTCATCTAACTTAAAGGGTTCATCAGGTTCAGGGCAGTGCAGTATGTACAATGTTGAAAAAGCATCATTGTTCAAATATTTATTTATTTATTTATTTGCATTTTTTTAAATGTTCAACTACTTGTTGTTTTTGTCTATTCCAATGTATTAAATCTAAGAAAAGAAGATGAACATTTTTTTTAAATGTTTTGGAACTATAATGAGCTTATGTCTTTGTCTTATTGCCCACTTCTTCTTGTTGTCTGTAGTATTTCTGTTTCTATTGTTCCTCCATTAGTTTTTATTTGTTTATTCTAAAAAAATGATTCAGAATATAAATTGTGACTTTTCAGATTTCACCAAGTATTGAACTGTTTCCTAAAGAATCCAAGCGAATCTTTGAGGTCAAAGACTTAACCTCTGCTAACGTGCTGTTAATCCTTCTCTCTCTCCTCCTGAAGAGTCAGAGTCAGGGAGAGACAGACTCGTGATGAGATGTTACACAGGAGCCTTGAGTCGGGCTCTAGATCAGAACCTCCAGTGTTACGCCGTCCTACACAACCTTTCCCTGGGTACCATGAGCGCTCAGCCTACCAGGAGCAGCCAAACCCTCAGATCCTCTACCAACCTCACCAGCCCCAGCACTTTCGCACTGACTACCAAGCTGAGCGCCAGGACCTTGCCTGCCATGGCTACCTCTCCATGGGCAATGACCCTGCTTCTCCAGAGGCCGAGGCTGGAGTGCAGGAAGTCGGGAGTCCGAGGCAGGGGAGGCAGGAGGTGAAGGCGGAGGGTCTACTTCGGAGCCGGAGGGCAGTTTTGCCCTCTGAAGTTCGGAGAAGGGAGAGAAGCACAGAAGACCCGTATCGTGGAAAATTTGATGAGATGGACTTGAACTTGCAACACCAGGGTCGATTTGCAGAGAGCAGAGAGCCAACAGAGGTCCTCAGAGGGAGGCGTGGAGGATGTTTGAGAAGAGAGGAGGTCAATGAGCATGTGTCCAGACTTCAGGCAAATGAAGAAATGCACTCAAGAGGTAGACAAGCCCAGGAAAGAATGGATGGTCGGTATCACCAAGGAGGAACCCGCTGTCTGCCTGCTGAAACCATGGTCCATGCCCCTGCTCCACCAGTCAGTGGAAGATGGGCTCCAGATCCAACCAAACACATAACTCGTTACATGTCAGACACAGGCAATGCCCAAAACACTCCTCTGCCTCCAGTCCACGTACAGGAACCCATCTATAGCAGAGAGGTTCTTCCTCAAGAAGCCATCGCAAACGGAGAACACTCACCTATGGATGTGAAAGTCTCTGTAGCCCAACTTCGCCACTCTTACTTGGAGAGTGCCACAAGTCCCCGCAAACCTGAACAGTATGTAAAGATCTGGGCCTGCACCTCATCTTCTGCATCCTCTCTGGGACTAACCTCAGAATTTAACAAACGCTCAAATCGCTTTGATTAACTTCTAAACAAAGATGCTGTTTAACCGCCTGTTCATTCTAACCAGCCAGTAACGATCTTCATCCTTCCAAAATGGCTTGGGGTGTCAATTTGCATCTTAACAATAACACAATTTGTGCTTTACAGTAATCTTGGGACTTTTCTGTCTTTTATCTGTCAAACTGATTCTGCAATGACTGAATTCTTCCTTTTCCTTCCTCCGACGCTGCTGCTTGCTCTCTCTGTTCCATTGTGGTAGGGTAGAGGGGCTCCCTGCAGTTACAGAGGTGCCCTGGAGAAGTGAAAGAGCTGGGAACAGGTCTCGTCGCCCCCGGCGTTACATAACGCCCACTGAGGATAGAAAGACCTCAGAGAGGTTTAGAACTCAGCCGGTCACTTCAGCTGAACGGCTGGAATCCCATAGGTAGTGTGTGTGTGTGTCTGTGTGTGTGTGTTTGTGTGAGAAAAAGCTGAACGTGCACAATCACTGAATTGGAGAGTTGCCCTGAAATGTGTCTTGCACAAGTTGCGCACAGATGGTGCTGTAAATGTCGGAATGATATTGATGTTGATGTAGTGTTTGTGTGGTTTGCACATCAGTCTGTGAAGCTAACTGCATGTTAAACGTTTGGGGGACACATCCAAAGCACCAGAACACACACTCAGTTAAAGTTCAAGTATAATCAAACATCCTAGGGGAAGTTTTTTTCTCCTGCACATATGTAGTACACGAGAGCCATCGAACACGCTCCGAACCAAACTATGAATTAGACTCCAAAGGTCGGCTTCTTGTTAAATAGAGGTTTCTTTGTTGTTTTCCTTGGTCCTGTGGTATGTTGGCAGATATCGCTAATACTATAATGCTTTCAGGATTAAACCATTTTATTTGTGCCTGATGTCCTTTCTGAACTTCGCTGCTGCTTTCTGTTAATCTAGCACTTTTCTGTCTCCTGCAGAACACAAAGCTTGCTGACTACTCACTTGACTACTCGTGCTGTCACTTTAGATTGATCAATGCATTAGCTGAGCCCCATCAGTAGTTTGGACTATTGGGTGAACTGTGTTTTTGTTTTGCACTCTGCACAGGTCCTGCCCAGTGCCTGGACCACACGTTACTGAAGGTAAGTCAAATATATCTTTTGCACTGAAGTAGGAAAATCTCTCGTTTGTGTGCTGTTTTCAAGTAGGAAACTGTTGTTTGGCAGATTTATTAGTACATTTGCCTTGTATAATAAATACTTTTTAAGACCAATCAACGCGATTGGAGTCGAATAGTACTGTGGAGAGGATGACGTAACCTCATTGCAGAACTTTTGAAGACTCACCATTTGCTTTTGTTTAAAATCTGTGCTCATTATTAGGACTTTCAGTAGCGTGATCTTGTTCTACTGATGTACAGCTGTTCCTTGTCTATAAAGCATACAGCGTTTATTGTTCTCCCTTTCAGAGAACATTGAAGTTAGTAAGTGGAGACAACTGATAATTCCAGTCTACGGTTTACACAGACAGAGGGAGTGCTCTTAAGAGCAAACTCAGTGTAGTGTTGGCATTTTGCCAGTGTGTATGGACTCTTCAGGCAGTGGTTGATTATAAAATATTATAAATATATAATAAATATTGAGGAAAACTAGTTTGTGCTATGGTGCATAGGTTCTAGATAATGCTACCCCAGCAGCTATATTAAAAGCCCACCTTTTCTAAGAGCTCAGTAATGGCTGAAAGGTTCATTAGTGACAAAATTCCAGTGTGTATGTTTCATAGCTCTAAAGACTTATTTGATTTGCTTGCATCTAAGACTCTTTGATGGCTGCTGTCTTTATTTTCTGGAGTCTCTGTTGTGGGGATGCTGAAGTATTGTCTTAATTACTGCACTGTTCTTTGATTAATTACACTGCCATTAGGCTGCAGCTCAACACAGTTGAGTTTGTTTGCTGAAACTCTTCTCCCTTCAGTATATTTGGGCTGAGCATGTGGTCATACCCTTAGCTAGAGGCTCTGTCAGAGGCCATTCTTTATTGATGATGTCAGAAGTACAGGCTCATCCCACCTGCTAGACCATGTGTCACATTTCTTCTGCTTTAAAGACATGACTCTCCAAATTAAGCTGCAGAAGACGCGCCGCCTCCTAACAGCAGGTTATGGCCAATAGCCAGTGTCTAAACTATAAACCTCCACTTGTTGACAACAGAAATAATCAGCCTGAAATTGGTTAAAGTGAAGAGAGGAGACATTCCTCCTTTTTTTCCCCCTTCTAAAATCCTTTCACCATATGTGTTGTTCTCTGCAAGCCATCTGCTTTGAAAAAAGGTTATTCTCACGAATATTCCTTCTGTCTTTTTCTCCTTTAATCTCTCTCTCCCTCTCTCTCTCTCTCTCTCCCTCTCTCTCTCTCTCTCTCTCTCCCTCTCTCTCTCCCTCTCTCTCTCGCTCTCTCTCTCTCTCTCTCCCTCCCTCTCCCTCCCTCTCTCTCCCTCTCTCTCCCTCTCTCTCCCTCTCTCCCCCTCTTTCTCTCTCTCTCCCTCTTTCTCTCTCTCTCTCTCTCTCTCTCTCCAGGAGTCCAGCCACGCGAGGCCGCCGTAACACTTTAATTACGGTGAATAAAAATTACGAGCTGAAACGACAAAGTGTGTGTGCGTCTCCAGCAGGTTGCCTTTAATTGCCTGGTGTTCTAATTCCAGTCCAAGAGACTTTCATAAAAGTGTGTGTGTGTGTGTGTGTGTGTGAGTGTGAGAGAGAGAGAGAGAGAGAGAGTGAGTGAGCGCCTTTCAGATGACCTCCTTAATCAATTGACAGCCAATAGCGTGAAGTAACCTGCAGTTTTTCATTCCTCCACTTCCCAGACTCGTTCACTCCTCGCTCCCTCCCTCGCTCCTCGTCCACTCCGTTCCCTCCAATCCCTTCCTGCATCTTCTCCCGCTTCAGCACCCGTAACTCAGGCGGCTCTGTCACTTGCGCAGGTGTTTGGTTTGTTCATATTTGCCGTTTCTGTCCAGAAACGCTCGGTTTAATCACTGTGAGAGCCCAGAGATCTGGCAACCCTGACCTCAGTCAACCCCTCTCACAACAAACACACGCCCCGAGTGACCTGAGGCACACACACACACACACACACCCACACACACATATTCACTATGAACTGAGAGACCACTAAATGCCTCCGCACACACGTGCGCCAACACAGGCTACTTCTCACACCAGGTGTCGTACGGACGATCTAACTGCACTGGCAGGGAAGTCATTAGCAGAACGGGCGCTAAAATATTCCAGCGCCAGTAATGGAACCTTTGGGTCCGGCCCCTCGCAGCCACTGGTTAATATTATAATGGACCTGCCTCCCTCCCTCGGAGACCATTATTTAAGACCACACACAAACACACACACACACACACACACACTATGACCCACAGATTTAATATAGCTGAAATGGTGTGTGTCCCAAAATCCATAAATCACAGCACTAAGATTGACACACACTTGAGAAGATAAAGCCAGGACTGGACAAGACACCAGACCTGATTGCAAGGCTTGAATTAAAGGGGGAGGGGGAGCCCCACCCTCAGTAAGAGATATTCGAGGGCGGTCCTGTGCTGTTTCCTCGAACAACACGTGAATTTTCCGACAAAATCAAACTTTTAACAATAAATTATACGTGTATAATCGAGAGCCATGTTCCTCCTGTACTGAGGAGGTTTACAGCTCGAAAGCCTGCCCACAGTGGGCAATGGAGGCCTAGTGGTGAGGACGCTGCCTTTGGGGCCTGAAGGTTGCAGGTTCGAGTCCCTGGGCTCCACTGAGGTTCCCTTG
>JBBPDA010109466.1:0-10281 GCA_037974385.1 Arnoldichthys spilopterus
ACGTGTGATGGGTTAAATGCAGAGGTCACATTTCGTTGTGGTGCTTGAGTGTGTTCACAATGACAAAGTTTCACTTACGTTTACTTTTGACATTTGGTGTTTGTTTTAATGACATTTTCCTTTCATAACTGTTCAAAGTTATGTGTGTGTGTGTGGGTGGGTGTGTGTGTGTGAGAGAGAGAGAGAGAGAGAGAGAGAGAGAGAGAGACAGAGTATAAGTGAGAGTTGGGATTAGTAATAGGGTAGCTGTGCCGCTGACACGGGGTTTCAGAAAAGGGCCCTAATGTTTTCGGGAGCCCACCTCCCACTGGTCGCGAGCATCCAGGAATGCAGTCGGCACATGTGCTACTGATATAGAAAACCCTAACTTGAGGGGCGAGTGCGGGCAATCCACGCCCTCATGCCACTGGTGAACTCGCCAGGGATCCAGAGGAAAGAGGTCCCCCCTGCCTACCTGTGCTGCTGCCACAGATCACAGGCAGACTCAAGGGGGACTCACAGGCTTTTACCTGCCCCGCAGAGAGATCAGTGATCCTGCCCTATTCTGCTATCTGGACCAGCCTGACCCGCCCTGATCTCCCTCCCTTGACATTATTTAAGTGGGGGTCCGGTGTGGCACCATGCTTACATTTAATGGCCATGATTGAGTGGCTTGGTGCCTGAGCCCATGCTGTAAGATAGCTTTGAAATTAAAAAAAATGTATTTATTGATGCATTTATTTATTTTTACATCAAAGGGATACTAAAAAGAATAACACCTAATAAACTTTCCTTCCTATGCACGAATGATCATCTTTCTTTTACCGTTGTGGATTTTTCTTCTGTCCATCTGGACCGAACCTTTAGATGCTTTATCAGAACTATAATTATGCAGATTAAAAAAAATCTCATCAGCACAGTGCGCACGGTAATCTACATATTTGATATGCGTGTACACACACACGTGCTATGATATTGTCTTTTGATATTTTTTTCTATAGGGCTTTTATTTTGTCCTAAAGTTCCTACCCGGAAATGAACACGGAAATACCCTCCGATTTAGCCACTTTTCTGCTCGCAAAGACGCTTTTCAAGGAAACCTGTGTCCGAGTACAATTGTACATTGAGTGAGTTTATGTTCTTTGTGTAGGATAAACATCGCATACGTGATATATGAGGAATAATAAGCGACACGTAATATAAGTACCGTTGTTCACGGCGGGTTTATTATGTAGCTAGCGCCGGTGAAGCTAAGCTAATTCGCTGCTACTCTGCTGTAACATGCACAGAACTAAACGACTAGTTATGGCTTTCAGTACCGAGCAGATGGGTAAATATTTAATTTACGTGGTGATGAAATGCTTGTAGATAGGGTGGTGAAGCTGTATTAGAGTTTTCTTGATAATTAGTGCTTATTTAGTTCCAGATTTGTTTTTCTGTGTTGACCTTAGCATCATTGTTGTTGTTGCTGCTCACACCTGCTGCTTCTTACCTATGTCAAGCTTCTTCTTTTTTTTTTTTTTAGATTAAAGGGACGCCTAACAAACGCCCTTTCCTATGCATGAACGGTCATCTTTCTTTTACCATTGTAGACTTTTCTTCTGTGTGCCACTACTTATCCCAGTATTTTCTAATAGAAGTGTGTGAAGAGGATGGACAGCTGGATAATGAGGGACATTAGCTTCTTCACCTTAGCTTCTTTTTACGATAAATGGACAAAGCCTTTAGATGCTTTAACACAGAATATGAAAAAATCTATAATCTAAACAAACTATAAAGCACATATTTTACAGAGAAATACAGAACTGCGGTGCTACAGATTATAGGGATGCACCAATCCGATACCGATACCGATATCGGATATCGTTCCGATACTGGCTCAAACAGCTGGATGGGGTGTCAGTAACAATGGGCTGATCCATGAGGCCAATCTGCTTAACTCATATTTGTTATTCTCTGTGTGTATAAATGTGAACACTAATTCTTGTTCATTTTTAGGCTTTTACCAAGTTACTGGTGCATGATTGTTTTAAACATAAGTGATTCAGTTCATACGTATTTGTTACAATTTGTTTTATGAAGTTAGGAACCCAATGTTTAAGTCAAGGTATCGGATCAGTGCTCAGTATCGGCCCATACCCAAAGCCCAGGTATCGGATCAGTGCTCAATATCGGCCCATACCCAAAGCCCAGGTATCGGATCAGTACTCCGTTTCAGCTCATACCCAATTCCCAATTTTCGGATAGGTACTTAGTATCGGCCCAAACCCAAAGCCCAGGTATCGGATCGGTGCTCAGTATCAGCTCATACCCAAATCCCATTTTTCTGGATAGGTACTTAGTATCGGCCCAAACCCAAAGCCCAGGTATCGAATCAGTGCTCAGTAACGGCCCAAACCCAAAGCCCAGGTATCGGATCGGTGCTCAGTATCAGCTCATACCCAAATCCCATTTTTTCTGGATAGGTACTTAGTATCGGCCCAAACCCAAAGCCCAGGTATCGGATCGGTGCTCAGTATCGGCCCATACCCAAAGCCCGTGTATTGGATCGATGCTCAGTATCGGCCCAAACCCAAAGTCCAGGTATCAGATCGGTGCTCAGTATCGGCCCAAACCCAAAGCCCAGGTATCTGTATTGCTATTGGGACTGAAAAAGTTGTATTGGCGCATCACTACTGTTTTACCTGTTAATGACTACATTATCAGCGATATACTTTGTGTTTGATTTTGACCAGTGCTCTGTTTCTTGAACAGGTCTGTGGACTGTCCAGAAGCAGAAGCCCAGTTTTAAAGAGTGCCCTCTTTTTCCAGCTCTGCATGTTCTCAGGGAAAAGCAATACATCCATGGTGATGGCTGCTTGACCCATTGAAATGCACAAAATTGTGTTCAGTGAGTGTATAGTTTGTTACACACACACACACACACACATGCAGGTCTATAAGTCTAAAGGCCTCCCCACATCCAGATTAAGGCTGGACTGTGTAGTTTAGTACATATAGACATATATTCATATATGCCAAGCAAGAGGGACTTGGGGAGGGAGACACATTAGAAAGGGTGTAACAGATGCAGGTTATAGACCAGTACTAAAGATATCAGAGGGATGTGCAAATAAGTAGTGTTGAAATATATCTGCTAGAAATTTTTTTTTGTGCAATTACACTGTGCAACATGAGCGTTTGTGCAAGTATGCATTTAAGAATGCATTTAAGAGGGGAAGGATGTATCTGTAGACAAGAATGACAAGAATGTTTGCACGTAAACATAACATTGTAGGCATGGGAGACCACTACAAATACCAAGGTGCCCGTGAGCAAGGTACCTTCCCCAAGCCCTGCCCACGTCAGCTGCCCACCCTTCTTACATGAATGGGTTACATGCAGAGGTCACATTTGGTTGTGGTGCCCTGTGCGCTGTGCTGTATTCACAATAACAAATAATCTCTCACTCACTTTCCCGTCGCATTGGGAGCTGTGTGTAACGTCGGGGCGGTCGTGTGACTGTGGTCTGAACCAGTAAAAATACTTGACCATTCTCGCTTGAACCTCAGTCTCCTGTGTGTAGAGTGAGTGGCTTAACCCCCTCATCACGCTGCAGCAGAGCCAAATTTAAGGTCCTCACACAACTGCATCCTGATCTGCTAGCCTGTATTGTTGCCAGCTTTAAAAATACTTTTTTTTTTAAATATGCACTTTTTAATGTTTTCGTTTATTTTAAGTCTTGCTTTTATTTCCTATTTCCTATGAATGACCCCTGTGTATGAGAATGTGCTCTATAAATGTAGGTAGGCGTAGCACGTATAGCTCAACAGAGAGAGGAAAGCAGAGAGAAATAGATTGTTGGTGATGCTCAATGTTACGAGTGATTATGTGCGTTGTTGTCTGAATGCAGGTGAATGCCGGGGGCTCCGGCAAGACTCACTATGACAAAAAAAAAATACTGGACTCAAGTGGTATATTAGCAGTGGAGACATAAATTAGAGTATATGAACTTGTTCACATTCGAGTTTTGACATTTTTGCTCCTTTGTTATTGTTTTTTCCAGATGCCTAATGTTCGTCCAAGCAAACCTTCTCCTCCACCTGTGAGTGGAAATGTAGGAGACCCCCAAGCTGCCACAGACGGCCGAGTAAACGACTCCTCACCCACAGTGATCTACAGTGGTGCTGCTGCACAGAAGAACACTGCCCACACTGTGCTTTCACCTCCTCTTGGACCTCGAACGCAGCAGAATGTGCCTGATACTGCGGACGTGGTGGAGGTGAATGACAGCCCTGCAGAATTGCCTGATATATGTGGAGGGGCCTCAGCGGACGCAGCCCAACAATGTAGTCGTGAAAGGAACAGAGAAAAGGTCGTCAAGGAGATAGCTCTCAGCAGCACTGCTTTCATTGGCCCAGCATGTCGACCAGACGCTGCAATAGAGAAAGAGCTGAGTGATTTTTATAAGGAGCTTGAGGAGCTTGACCATCGAGACAGTGTTGATGGACATGGAGGAAATGATGAGAGTGTCTCTCAGACTTGTGCACCAGCACCAGCACCAGCACCAGCAAATCACCCATCTCCCAGAAAAGAGGCCTGGGGGACAGATCATAAGAATGCCTATAGGCCTTATCCAGCCACATGCTCTCAAAGGGACTATAGAAGCAATAGAAGGTGGAGGCCACAGTCACATGGTGAGATGACATGGGATGATTCATATAATGGTCAAAATCAGTGGCACCATCCCCCACCTGGGCTTTCACATGGTCCATCGCAGATCCAGTTTCATGGACCGCAGCATTTCGTTCCTCCGACACCACCTGGGAATCCCATGCAACGTCTGTACTTCCAGCCTCAGTGTAACAACAACAGTCATGCTGACGAAAGCAGGTGGTCATCATGGGAAGGGCCCCGTTTCTCCCTTGGTTATGACCAAGGACTTTCATCATCTAACTGCTCTGGGTCATTTGAGCACCATGAACGAAGCTCGTATGATTATGTGGAGCAGAGCTGCGATGAGCAAAGCCAGTACCAGCACAACAACTGCGTGTCTTTGGTTTTGATTTTGATGAGGGGTGTTCCAGGCTCCGGGAAGTCCACTTTGGCAAAGTGAGTTGTGTGAACGGTGGTAAAGATCACCTCGTGCGTTGATAAACTCATGTTTGCATAAAGCAGGGTTCTTAAAGTTTAACATGTTGGTAGATGTTCTGCTAAAATACAATATTGAGCTACACAATAATTTGTAAATCACTTGTTGTACCAACTTTGGATGTACCATGAGGTATTGAACCCCTTGATCAATCATAGTTCCAAATTTCAGATTCCATTTCTCCGAAGGGTTTTGATGGATCAAGGTGTGTGTGTATGCCAGTAAAATACATTATTTTAGTCAGATGAATGCAGGCCAGTCCTAAAAATACTCCTTTAAAACGGCTCTATTCATCACAAACTTTGATTTTTATGGCCACTGCCCACAAAAAGTTTGTATTTATAGTGTGAAACGGGGGTATTTTGATATTTTCTGGGAAAGTTTTACAAGATTCCAGAACGTTCTAGAAAATTCTGGGTTATTCTAGAAACTTCTGGACAGGTCTCACAGCTCCAGAATATTCTGCAAGTCTACTTAGCGTTTCAAGTGAATGGAAAATGCTCTTGAGAACAGATTTTTGTGGAAAAACAGCCGTTATTCAGGGAAAACACACTTTGTACCCAGGAACAAATTATTTATCATATCAAAAATATCATAGAAATTGATTATAGTCTTTTATCCATGTCCATACAGCCCTGTTACAATGTCATGGTCAAATGGAAATTATGAATGGTTTGTTTAAAGCTGTAATAAACACAGTATACAGTGCGTAGCCCAGTGGTGTCCAACTCCAGTATTGGAGGGTCGGTGTCCAACACAGTTTGGTGATTTCCCTGCTCAAACACATTGGTTGGTGTGGGTTTGAGGAGAGGAACTACCAAACTGTGTTGGACACCGACCCTCCAGGACCAGGATTGGACACTTCTGACATAGTACGTTGAAAAAGTACATACTGAAATGGAGATTACTGGAAACTGACGCAGCTAATTTTTAGACCCATCAACATCATATTGTACAAATTTTACGGATCCCCTTGGAGTCATACAGTGGTTTGAACCCATTCGATTAAGCTGCTAGATCATTCTTTACCTGTTCCTTTAGTGCTTATTAATAAAGCATTTTTTTCAGGCAAATATTGTCCAGTGGTCCCAGTGGCCTAATACTGAGCACAGATGACTACTTCTTCCACAAGGATGGCTACTTCTTTGACCCCACTCTGCTCGGGGATGCACATGAATGGAATCAGCAGAGAGGTCAGTATGTTGCTGTTTGTCTACACAAAGGATGTCATTTACATGTACAGCTGTTAAAAGGGGCTGTTTAGCTAAAAATCACATTTTCAGTTTTCCACTTGCCCCAATAAGCCAAGACATGTCTGGAGTCCAAACATCATCCACATTGCTTCCAAAAAAACCATCCCAGTACATCTCCTTCTCAACCAACTGAAACTGCTTCCAGCTCTTCATTAAGGGGCCACAGACTTGTAGATATGCAGTGTGACTTTAATAGCTCACATTTTCATTTATAGCTCATTTCTACCTTTATAGCTCACAGTCATATTGTGGCCTAAATGTCATCAGCAAGTCTGTGCCACTTTGATGAGAAGCACTTTAAGCTGGTTGAGAGACGTTTGGTGATTTTTTTTGAGGAAAATGTGTGTTTGTTAGGAGCCAAAGAACAATTAAAGAAGAAAAAATGTCTCTTGGCGGATCATCTACATCTAGGGAACGATGGGCTTGAAAGTTAATGAGCCCTTTGGAATTGTCTTTACTGGATCATTATCATGGATCGTGAATATGGATCCGGTCCTGGAGTTCTACCACCCAGCAGAGCCCAACCCAGGGGCAGCAGTGGTGTAATAGTTAGGGAGTTGCCCCTGTTACCTGAAGGTTGCCAGGTCAAATCCCAGACTGGTACAAAGAACACTGAGCTACCCTTGAGCCAGGTACCATCCCTAATGACAAACAATGGCAAATAATCACTCACTCAACCTGAACCAGGTAATAAAGGCTCTCTGGGGGCATCTGAATACGAGAGCCAGGTGTGTTAGATCTGAGCTCTCCAGGCTTGAAGATCTCCAGATACTCCTGCAATATTATAGGTCTGAGTTGCAAAAATGTGTGAACCTCTGGGATTCTAGTTAACTAGAAGTTGAAATTGAAAAGTCTAGTATTTTCAGTCAGTGGGTTGCCAAACCCACATCTGTGAGTTTCCTGTTTTTTTAGGGAACAAATGTGTAAAATTTCTGAGGACCTTAGAAAAAGAGTCGTTGATGCTCATTAGGCTGGAAAAGTCTCGAAAGAGTTTGGACACCACCAACCCACAGTCAGATTTATTGTGTACAAATAGAGGAACTTGAAGATTACCTACCATGACTGTGCAGTTCCCAAACCAGAGAGTGATGCAGCCAATCAGGTTCCTCTCAATACTCCCTAGAGCTGGTGTTAAGGGACCAGGTGAGGTTCTCAGCCAGATGAACACCAAGGAGTTTGGTACACTCACATGAGCCGTCGATGTGTAGCTTAGAGTGGTCACTTGTCCTCCTGAAGTGCTATTTTTCATAAAAATAGACCCCTCAGCCTGGCTGTCAGAATTATGGCTAAAGGTTTATGTTCTGCTAGGCATATAGATTAAAATCTGAACGTTTTTGTGTGTTCTTTTTTAAAACTTCTAGTCTCTCAGTGAGTTTCCTAGCTGTTTCTTTCCTGTTTTTCAGCCAGAGATGCTATGTTGGAGAGGTGTTCACCTGTTATAATTGACAACACAAATATTCAGGCTTGGGAAATGAGGCCCTATGTCGCATTGGTAAGTTACTGGAATGCATGCCTGTTGTATAGGTTTTCTGGAACACTGTTGGTCAGCTTCACATATACAGTGGCAATAACTGAAGAAAATGTGTATGTAATATGTATTTCAGTGTTGCACTGTTCTTTTCATGTCGCAGGCTTTAGGGTATGGATATAGAGTGGAGTTCGTTGAGCCTGACACCAGTTGGAAATGTGACCCTGCTGAGTTAGAAAAGTAAGTGCATGGTTTACACACTTACAGCCACATGGGAACCTAAACCTGTGATCGCCTTCTTATTAGGTTGATGTTGAATCCTGTGGGCACATGTGCATAGACAAAATAGGCTCTATGTATAATTGGTTCTTGCGTGTGCTTCATATCTACATCTAGGTGTAGCACGATTCTGGCCCTTTCGGTATGAATCGGGCTGTCCTACTCCTTAGGTTGGCCAATCACAAGGCTGATCCCATTGATACCAGCTGTAACTTTCACTGTATTACCACTTTTCCACCAAACTGGTGCCAATTGTGCTGGTTCCAATTGTAGAACGAGTTCTGCGCATTTCCACCGAAATAAGGCTAGTGCCAAAGAGCCGCCACAGCTCCACAAAACTACATTTACATTTATTCATTTGGCTGACGCTTTTATCCAAAGCGACTTCCAAGACGTGGAGCAGAGTAGTGGGATGGTACCTTGCTCAAGGGTCCCTCAGTAGTGCCTGAGCCGGGACTTGAACCTGCGACCTTCAGGTCCCCAGCGCAATGTCCTAACCACTAGGCCTCCACTGCCCAAAACTGCTGGAAGCACTGACGTCAGAGGTGGGCCTACTGCAGGATGTGCACCAGCGTTTTGCTAAAAGACATGAGCGAAAGCAGTGGCAGCAGCAAAACGTCGGTCCAGCAGTGATTTGTGGAAGAGACCGACGCTTTATTGGCACAGAAATGCGAGAGAAACTGTGGGAAAGAAGAAAGTACACAAGGAACCAAGAACAGATCTCGAAATGGCTTCAGTGGAACAACAGAGAAAAGAGTAAACAAACTGAAGAAGGCGATCAAGGATCATAGGGATCATAATGAAGAACTGTCGAAATGTGGAATGGTTCTCAATAGGAACCAAGGTAGAATTGACTCCGCACCAGCGTTGGCACTGCCCCAGTGTCTCTGGGAACTCAGGGGAAACCTCACTTTCTCACAGACCTAGCAAATAAAGGCCGAGCAACCCTAGCAAGACTTCCCACTGATTTTTACAATAAGTAATTAGCATCACCGTGCTGACTATGAATGTAAGTATAGGGCAGTGACAGTTAGAAGGGTTGAAATGGACATATTTATTTTCATATGTCAATAGCGTACATTGGGTTTTGGTCGCAAATTTTTTAAAAGTCGTATTTAATAATGAATTATTATCCGTTGCTGTTTTGTTTTTCCATTCAGACCAAAAAAAACACTTGATACAGTGTATTTCCTGAGACTTTAGGATAAATAACTAAAAAAAGTTACAGGTACATGTGTGAAACTACTATTATTATTAAAATTATTAATAGAATTATCATAATACTATGATTATCACATTCTCCCTGCCTTCCAGCTCGAGTTTCATTAGTGCCGCAACTGAATAGTCATCATTTTTCATTGTTCAGCTCTAAATATTGTGAGAACTTCAGTCGTACTGCGAATACACTGCGAGCTGAACGGATTATTTCACCTCTAGTTTTGATGTGTCCCGAACTAAAGGTCGAAAATGTGATGGAACGACGTTGCATCAAAATGAACGTCCTGAACGAATGTTCTGCATTTGAAGTGAAAGTGACTCTTTGTCATTGTGAACACACAACGAAACGTGACCTCTGCATTTAACCCATCACACGTGCACATGTGGAGCAGTGGGCGGCCACCAACAGTGCCCGGGAGCAGTGTAGCGGGACGGTACCTTACTCAAGGGTACCTCAGTGGTGCTGGGACTCGAACATGTGACCTTCAGGAAAGAGAGAGAGAGAGAGAGACAGAGACACAAAGAAAGAGCAAGAGAAAGAGAGAGAGAAAGAAAGAGAGCAAGAGAAAGAGAGAGAAAGAGAGCAAGAGAAAGAGAGAGAGAAAGAACGAGAGCAAGAGAAAGAGAGAGAGAAAGAACGAGAGCAAGAGAGAGAGAGAAAGAAAGAGAGAAAGAAAGAGAGCAAGAGAGAGAGAAAGAGAAAAAGAAAGAGAGCGAGAGAAAAAGAGAGAAAGAAAGAGAGAGAACAAAAGAGAAAAGGAGAGAAAGAGAGCGAGAGAGAGAGATAGAGAGAGAGAGAGAAAGAGCGAGAGAAAGTGAGAGAGAGATAGAGAGAGAGAGAGAAAGAAAAAGAGCGAGAGAGAGAGAGAGAGAGAAACCACAACGAAATGTGACCTCTGCATTTAACCCATCACACGTGGAGCAGTGGGCAGCTACCAACAGCACCCGGGGAG
>JBBPDA010109467.1:0-10279 GCA_037974385.1 Arnoldichthys spilopterus
TGTCAATGTGAACACACTCAAGCACCACAACGAAATGTGATTTCTGCATTTAACCCATCACACATGCACACGTGGAGCGTGGACTCGAACCTGCGACCTTCAGGTCTAACCACTAGGACACCACCACCCTACCAAAACTACCAGGTGGAGCCATAAAGTTCAGACCTCGACAAGGATGGGATTCAAACCAACGCGTGCAGAGCACAGTCTATCGCTGTGCTGCACATATGATGTTTATTATTTTACACAAGTTAAAAAAAACGGCAAATGATGTTTTAAAAATGTAAAATTATCAGTTATTAACAGTAACATAGATATAGTTTACCATATTTAAAGCATGAGATGTAATTAATTACATTTTATATGCTACATAAGATGCTGATAAATGACATTCATACATAGATTAAAGAGCACTGTTTATCATTTCACTCTTAGATTCTGCAGGTGAAACTTCATTATCTAAACTCAACTTTATGGGAAAGTTATGGTGTCAGAAGTGCTACCCCTCCTGTACCACATCTAAGTGCTATAATCACTGTTTCAGTCATTTCTTTTGTGTACATCAATCAGTCAAAACCACTGAGAAGTGATGCGAATAACAATATCTTGTTACAGTGCCACTTGTCAAGAGGTGGGTAATGTTAGGCAGCAAATGAACAGTCAGTTCTTGAAATTAATGAGATGGAAACAGGAAAATAGGGCAAGCGTAAGGACCTGAGCCAGTTTGACCAAACTGTGTGGGACTTGCAATGAGCGTTCACAGCTGCACACTGTCCTTGCAATCAACAGGTGGAGGTATGAAGATCAGCCCTTGACGAGGATGGGATTTAAACCCAAGTGTGCAGAGCACAATAAATTAGCAGGCCATCTCCTTATCCACTCTGCCACCTCATCCCACAGCAAGGAAAGAAAACATATGCTTTCACAATCTCTGCAGTAAATATTATGTTTATTAAGTGAAGTGAAGGTGACTTTTTGTCATTGTGAATACACTCAAGCACCACAAAGAAATGTGACCTCTGCATTTAACCACACGTGCACACATGGAGCAGCTATTAAGAGTGCGCAGGGAGCAGTGTAGACGGACGGTACCTTGCTCAAGGGTACCTCAGTAGTGCCTGGGCCAGAACTCAAACCTCCGACCTTCAGAAACCAAACGCCTACGCAACCAAATCAGTGCTGTAAATATTACGTCTTTTTCTTATTTTTACAATGTGCTGATAAATGACATTCATATATAGATTAAAAATCACTGTTTCTAATTTCACTCTCAGCTTCTGCAGGTGAAAATTCATTTTCTAAACTTTATGGCAAAGTTATTGTAAGTAGTACTACCTCTCCTGTACCTGCTTGTTAAAAATGTTCATGATTTCCATGGATAAATTACACAAATTCATATAACATTAATTATCTTGTTACAGTGCCACTTGTCAAGGGGTGGGTAATTTCAAACAGCAAATAAACAGTCAGTTCTTGAAACTGATGTGATGGGTAAGCATAAGCATCTGAGCCACTTTGACTAATACCAAACTGTGATGGCTCAACAGCTAGGTCAGGGCATCTCCAAAATGACAGGTCTAATGGTGTAGTCCCAGTATGTCGTCATTAAAACCTACTAAAAGGGCCCCAAAGAAGAACAACTGGTGAACTGCCAATAGCATCATGGGCCTCAAAGGCTACATAGAACCCACCACCACCACGACTCCCCACCCCTGGGTAGCAAAAATATCCTTCATCCCATTAGCAACTTATTCTGCACCAACACCCCCCCGCAAAAAAAAAAAAACATCACATCATCCTATGTTAGGTGGTGTGACATATACCATGTTGCATCCTTGCATCTGCCAACCCATGCACCAAACCATAACGTCCATACCATGACAGTTGGGGCAAGTACATGCTTTTGTAACTTGCTGTTACTCTCTGATTGTTATACTACCAAAATGTGACTCACTGAGTGTATTTCCTTTTTTTGTAATAATTATTGGTATTTATAATTAGTAATTACTGATAAATGCACCAAATATACTGCTGTTAGTGACCAAAACATCAGTGAAATCTAATGCTTAATTAGACAAGTACACTGATGAAAACCCAAAGAAAAAAATTACTATCGGCCAAAATAACTATGATAGATAATTTTGATCAGATGATTGCAAAGTAATTGTACAGGTTTAAAAGACAAAGACAAAGGCCCACAATCAATTTCTTGTGCACCTAAACAAGTTGGTTAAGCAATGATGAGGATATTTTGCCCTATGGACAAAAGTACACGTTGTATGAGCTCAAACGTGTACGTGAGTCATCTCAGGTAGTTCAGCGCACTAATTAATCCATACAACACACATAGCTTGTGGAAGGTCATGGATACCATTCAATACCACTTTTCCTTCAAGGATGATGTCAAAAGAAGAGGGATTTAGGAGAAGAGGTCTGAAGTAAAAGCCACCACTCACATATTAGCAAACACATCTTGATTCTCTCGTCCTGAACATCTGACTCCTAAACAAGAGACTTTGCTACTCCCTTGTTGCCCTCACATACCAAAATAGTTCAGACGGGTGTGGTTTCACCATCCTGTAGCTCACTGGCCAAATTTCCAGCTGAGATCACTTACCTGAGCAGTTTCTCTCTCTCTCTGCGTTTCTTCCTTTTTGTATGCTTCCACCATCTGCTCCAGTGAAACAGGCTATTGTCTTTGTATATATGCACATCAGTGCATTCAACTGGCCGACTTTAAAACACAAGCTTAAAGAAGGTATTTGCAAGCTGGTACTTGTTGTCTTGTAAAGAGTGTCCATCCAAAAAGGGAATCAATATGGGACCATGTACACTCTGTTTTTTTTTTGTCTTTGTCTCAGTTTATTAATTTTATCTCTTATTTTACTCTGTAAAAGTAGAAAGTATGAGGAATTATCCCTGTTGGCCTTATTGGTCTGCCTGTGTTGCCTGTTCTTGCAGGCTTTTATTTGTCTGGTGTGGGGGGTTTATTGTGCCGGGTAGTGCAAATCTCTGTCTATGCGCATAAAATTGTCCTATACAGCATTTTAGGATGGCTTATAGTTGGGAAAATCTGTTAGCAGCTGACGAGCTGTATCTTCTGCATGTTTGTCGTAGTTTTTAGTACTTGAATGTTTGTAAAAGCTGACTGTTTTTTTTTTTTCAATTCACAGTCAGGCTGGGTCATACTGGTCACTGGTTGTGTCAGTAGAGGGGTTATAGGTGATGTAGGAAGCTCCTTACACCCACACAGTTGTTTGTTTCCTGCATGAATGTTCACTGAATTCGTTTGGCATGCTGCTTTGCAGAGTGAGTGATTTGTATGAGCACTCATGGTGTTAATCACCCGCTATTAAATCCATTAACTCCCCTCTGCAGCCAAAGGCTATACTCTCTCCTTTTAGTGCTCTTTGTAAGCACAATCCTGCTCTTGACTTCCTGTTTCAGTCCTAACCATGTTGATCCTTATGCTTTTTTGTCATTTTATATGCTTACTGAATTATGAATTTATAATTTCCTTTAACCTTTTTGTTTTCACTTAACATTTTAACATTATACTTTATGCTGCTTTGGAAACCTCACTCTTAATCACTAAACTCGTAATTGTTTTCCAGTAACACCAGTACATGCAAAAGACTTTGGGTGAAAGGCCCAAGGTGGTGTAATCGTAGTGTGAGTCAAACAGACAAATCCCTTAACACTACGTACTTGCGAGGTTTCACGTGCACCACCACCAAAGGTTAAATGGTTTCAAATACCTAATCAGGGAAATGCACAGTTGTTTGCAGATATGTGAAGAACAAAGCTCATTCTCACTCCAACCATTACTGGAATGTAGACATACACCCACTTTGTATCTATGGTCCTTTTTATCAGCTCCACTTAAAAAAGAAGTGCACTTCATTGTTTACAGTTAGACTGCAGTCCATCTATTTTTCTAGATCTATTGTTAGCCCCCTTAACTCTATTAACGGGCAGGACCTCCACTCTGAGGGTATTATTTGGGTGGTGGATCATTCTCAGTACACAGTGACACTGAGATGGTAGACATGACACTGACACACAAAACAGTGCTGCTGGTGTCTACCTAAACACCATTTATTGTCCACTCTATTAGATGTATCTCACCTATTGGTCCACATTGGACATGTAAAGCTGTTGCTGATACAGCACAGATTGTACTAGACATGCTCTAGTCCTTCATTAGTGGCCAGTTTTTGGCCACAGGGCACTATTGGCCAGAGCAGTAGACACATTGCTGTGTTTAAAAATGTGATTCACTCTGTGCTGAGAATGATCCACCAACGCAAACAAAACCTGCGCACTAGGGGTCCTGGGTGTGGGGAGGTTTTGAACATTGACAAACAGGGAGATTGGGGCTTACAGATGATGCTGTAAACTATAAAGTGCACCTATGTGGTCAATGAGTGAAGATCCAAGGTAGCTGTGCCTAATAACGTGGAATGTCTGTATAGATAGGTAGTGGTTGCCATTAGGACATTTCCCTTAGGACCTGAAAGTTGCAGGTTCAAGTCTCAGCCTGGGCACTACTGAGGTACCAACCTGGTATGCTGTTAATACCTGACTGCTTGTGCACATGTGATGGGTTAAATGCTGAGGTGATGTTTTGTTGTGGTGCTGAGTGTGTTCACAATGACAAATAGTCATTTCACTTTAAACATGGCTCATCAACAGATGCAACAGGACTTTCATTTTCAGTAGGTGTGTCAACATGGGTCAGCTGTGTCTTGTAAGGTCTTTCTTTTGAAAAATAACTTTCTATTAAAATGTAGGTACTAAAAAGGAGGAAGTTTCTAACTAACAACCCCACCAACACTAAGACTGGATACATTCATTTAAGAGCCCCACAAACTACCATGCCAGTACTACTGCTTTGCTGAGAATGATCTACTACCCAAACAGTGGTGAGCAGTGATGGCTTGCAAAATGGTCATACAAAGGGAAGACAGTCCGTAAACATACAAAGGTTATATGTCTAGGTGTTTCTGATAAAATGGCCAAACAAATCAAAGTCTATGGTAGGCAAAGCTAATAATGTGAAAGCTCATGGAGTGTACATTTATATTAATATGAAAATTTAAAAACAATATTTATTTATATTACAGAACGTGGCACACTTGTGTCTGCCAGTGCATAGAGGACAGATACAGGTGATTTACCAATGCTAGAGCAGAAAATGACACATGCTACTGCACCAGGACAACACCATCAATCACTTACAGTGCTGCTTGGCACGTTTGCATGGATTTGTGCAAATGTGTGCAGTTTAGTAGCATGTGGAAAGCACATGCAAATTAATGAGCTGTGCCAGTCCTGTGGTTTCATGATGGTGGACACACTGCCCTGAGTAGCACTAAAAGCATTGTTTCAGATGTTATTCTGAGCTGAGAAGACTGTTATTGATTGACATAATTCTCTTTTTTTAGTGTGTAAATCTTTGACCTCACAAACATTTCACTGTGATTTAATTAGATTTGATTCAACTTGATTCTTTTGCAACAAAACGTTTTATGGTTTATTTTTCTGTTTATTTCTATGTATGTGTTATTTTGGCCAATTAAAAAAAAGTGTCATGCTTTATTGATAGAAGTAAACCTCTGACATTACAAAGGTGGAGTTGAGTTCAATGAAGCTCCTTAGGAATCTATTTGATTCTTTTGGTGTGGTTAAGAATATGCTTTCAGAATAAGCTGAATATACAAATGTAAATTGAGGACAAATGTAGACAGTATTGATATATTAGTGGTAAAAAAAAATATGGTAAGCTTTATATATAAAACATTTACCCTGATTTGTCAGATTTTCTCCCAACATTTAGTCATCTTCAGTTTCACCCATGAATCAGGTATCTCCCCCAGTCACACAATACCACTGGGAGGGTCAGGGGGTGAGCATGTTTCCTCCAAATCACATTAATTCAGCTACTACTTTTCATACTCCTACTAATGCAGCTTCATTGGACAGCGTGATACACTTGGAGGAGAGCACTGACTGCCAATTCCACTGTGAGCCAACAGATGCCCATGCTGGCTAGCTTCACTCTGGGTGATGAGGGAGAAAGCAAGTCCAATTATGGTCTCTTAGACTCTCAGGTATGGATGGCCATAGCACCATCAGGTATCAAATGGCCTTCTGATGGTAGTGCTTAGACCATTATGCCACTGAGCCACAAATAGTTTTGTTTTTTTCTTTAATGTTTGATTCTAACAAAATCAGTAGATGTATTTGTAGCACAGTTATACCCCTGCTGTAGATACAGAGTCAGGCCTGAACAGACATACCTCATTTATTCATCAAATTCAACATTTGTCTTTTTTACTTGTACAGGTAGATAAAAACAGTGACCTTCACACACCTCCTTGACCTGTCCTTCAAAACACCCTCAAAAAGGCATCAAGAGAAATAAAATCAGACTCCTCACTTCAGTCGGACCACTAGAGAGTTGTTAAGAAATCCATCCTTTACATTTCTATGACTTTTTCATTTGTCCAGACCACATTTTTTGGAAATGAATTCCAGTCCATGGAGATTGCGCCAATATAGTGTAATGGAGAAAGGGCTATTTTTACAGTGCTCCAGCGGGAGCGATTTGTGCATGAAATTTCCCTTCAGAAACACTGAGAGGAAAGCATCAGTTTTGAGGAGACAGGAGTGTCTGGTATGCTAGAGGTTGGTGGGAGGGTGGGCTAATTAACTATGCTCAGTCTCTGCCATGCACATCAGGATACCAGGCCTTACAGACAAGTGCTGAAGGCAATTCTATTCCGCAAAAACCATGAAATTAATATGATTGTTTTCATATTCAATTTATTCCACTGAGTGGCATATGCAAAACTGGTTCAGCTTTAAAAAATTTGCCCTTTATTCCAAATGTACTCAATCAGCCATGAAGTTTGTTTCTTTCGTTTTACGTTGAAGCTAACAAAGAATGGAAGCCATTATTTAGCATTGTGCAAGCCTAAAACATCACACACTCACCTTAAACCGTGCTGATTTCACGATCTGTAGGAGCTAGAAGTAGCCACTAGGACTTTCAGTTAAGTGACTTTAACAAAATTACACTGATGAAAACTAGAAAAAGAAACACAAGAACATACACACGAAGCATTAACAGAGTGACCAAATAAACAAAAAGGATTCACACACCAGTGTATAAGCAACAGACCTTGCTAAACCAAACCTTAGACCTTTTATACAGGGCTTGACTAGAAACACTTGAGCCTGGGAGGAGATGTCTAACCACGCCCAGCTGGAGAAAAAAGCAGGGCTTAGGTGGAGCCTTGTAGCATGTTGCCACCCAAATATAAACAAAACCACATGGCTCTAGCAGAACTCACATTGACATTGACATTGCATTAAAGGAAACAAATATTAAACCCTAGCCAGACAGCTCTAAATATCACAAATACTAAGGCCCCTATAAAGGCCTCATCTGTTAACTGCGGTTTTTGGTAATCTCAAACAGACTTGCCTATGTGGTTTCTGACACTGTATCACAAACTGTTATCTATAAAAAAAATTGCAAAACATTGTACATTTGCAAATTAGGTCACCTGTTTGCTTGATAAGTCTTGTAGCTCCAGTGCAAAACTACAGATGCAATCTTCAGGCATTAAACATGTCTCTTCTGACTGCGTTTAGGGTAAAGGGAAATTTGTTTTTCACTGAGTTCAATTGCTCCTTTCCACTGCTACATAGACAAGGTTTTGCCCGTACTCTTTAATACCAATTTTGCCAACCAAAATAAATAAATAAATAAATAACTCTTAGAAAAAAAAACTGATAGAACCACTTTTGGTTCCCCAGAGAATCATTTTATGCATGGTTCTTTACATAGGCATTTTTGTTAAATGTGTGAGAATGCTAAAACCCTTTTTAACCTCTTTTGTACAGTAGTAGTAGTAACTTCTGCCTTCTGTTTGATACATTTCAGTGCCACATGTCAATGATGGGATATATTAGACAGCAAGTGAACAGTCAGTACCTGAAGTAGATGTGCTGAAAGCAGAAAAAATGGGTGCGCTTAAGGATCTGAGTCACCTTGACAAGGGCTTTACTGTGATAGCTAGATGACTCATAGCATCTCCAAAATGGCAGGTCTTATGAGGTGTTTCTGGTGTGCAGTGGTTTGCTCCCACCATACCAGATTCAAAGATAACCAGTGAACCTTAGAAATGGTCATGGGCACCCAGCGCTCACTGATGTGCATGGGGAGCAAAGACTAGCCCTACTGGTTGTAAAACATTGTATTTCCATCAATAATTCTATCAAGTCAGTCAAAATCAGAACTTATAGGTTTTATGTACTTAGTCCGTTTAGTTCCCATCTGGAGAAATGTTCTTTGAGAGTGAATATCAGTCTTTCCATAATGTATATTTCATACATTCCATTCATCAGTGGTGGGTGGCACAAGTATTAGCCACTTTCTTGTGAGAGCCTTTTAATTTGCTGTCAGCAGTATTTGTACATTTACATTTACATTTATTCATTTGGCTGATGCTTTTATCCAAACAACCAATTATTAGAGCTGCAGAGGGCAACACTGAAGGTAGTGCTACAGTGCATCAATAAATACAGATGGCAAGTGCTACAATAAAAACTGTAAGTGGAACATTACTTTCATTCTCTAGGCAGTTATCAGGTTGCAATAGTTCATCAGTGACCGATAGGCTTATGTGCTGAGGTAGGTGTGGAACAGTTACGGCTTGAGACGCTTCTTGAATGTGGAGAGAGACTCAGCTTATTTCATCATTGAAGAATAATAAATGAGAAGAGTCTGGAGTGGTATTCGATCCTACATGGGGATGGAATCTCCAAGCGCTGTTCCCTTGCTGATCTGAGTGATTTGGTGATTGAGTAGGCCTGGATCAGTGTGTCCATGTAGCTGGGAGCTGATACATTGATGAGGCAAGCATCAAGGACTTGAATTTGATTCATGTCAAGATGGGAAGCCAATGCAGGGAGCCAAGCAGCGGCGTCACATACCACTTGTACCACTTTCTTATCATTACTATTCCACCTATTAAGCAAAATGTCTCCCATATACACACTATTACAGTCACTCCAAATGCATTATTAATATATTTATGCATTTACTGGCAACCTGGCAACCCCAGAAGATGTGAAGGTGATTGGGATCCTTTTTCCTACAGTCTCCAACATCTACCACTATTTCTCTAATGTCGTTTTTGAAAAGTGTAATAAAAAAAACGTACATTGTTTTTTCAACACAATTCTTGCCATAATATTGCGCTAGTGGTAGTTGACCTTTCTTCTACTCTCCTCTGAAATCTTAAGAATTCTCTTATAGAAGAATATTTGATCTTATTACATGCTGTGGATTTTGATGCTGACACAATTATTTTCATGATTCCTATCTCTGATGTTTCTGAAGCTAAAATTAGGTTTTGGTCAAAACAGTGGTGTACCTGAAGGTACATTAAAAGGTCTATTAAAATTTTATTTCAGACCATACTTTGTTGTGTAGGGTATATTGTGATCCATTTTTCAAAGCTATCGTCAGATGTATTTGGGACAAAGTCTGTAACACATGCATACCACTATAGCAATTTGAGTTCACATAATCCACATAATTTTAGTGTATATTAGTCCAATGGTTGAAGCAATTGTTTTTTATCATGTTTAAATTCAGATTTTCATTATGGTAGTTATGTATGATTACTAATATCAAGAAAACTGTCCTTGTGCTGTTTGTTCAATCTCAACACAGTTGTCTCTTGTGGAGCTCAACACACATTTTCACTCGTGGAAAAAGCCAACGGTGTCTTAATTAAGCTGTTCATTTAGACAATTCCTTGTTTAGATTGTGCTAAATATAGAGATCAAACTGCAGACTGGCCACTATAGCTAGAGGCTACAGGTTTAAGAAAGCTATACATGATGTAAGGGTTGAGAGACAAACCCTTACATTTCTAAGATCTCTCTAAGATATCTTTGTGGCACCTTATATAAGAGTGCAGGAACTTCTAATTCAGTCAAACGTTCTACCATGGAGGTATTAAAGTTGGAAAGGCCCGAATGAAATCCTGTGTAACTTCATTATATAGTCTGATGCAGTCTGTGTAGAATGGTGTATTAAAGAAAAGAAGAACCACACAAAGAAATCCACAAAGCTAATAGAAACAACCTGTATTACACTTTTATTTTATTGTATTTATTAGATTATCCACATATCTGGAAGTTCCTGTCGTATAAAAAAAAAAAAAAAAAAAAAAAAAAATCTCTCTCTCTCTCTCTC
>JBBPDA010109469.1:0-10275 GCA_037974385.1 Arnoldichthys spilopterus
TGTTTCCTCTGTCCTGGAAGTCGCTTTGGATAAAAGCGTCAGCCAAATGATTAAATGTAAATGTAAATGTAAATGCAAAAACCGAAGAAAGACATTTAGGCTCTTCTCAGTTTTGGCTCCCAAGTGGTGGTATGAACTTCTCCTAACTGTCAGAACTGCAGAGTCCCTCACTGTCTTCAGACGATGACTAAAGACTCAGCTCTTCACAGAGTACTTGGGACCATAACTACAAAACTAACAAACTTACTAACTTTACGAAGAAAAAATTTCAAGGTTTTGCATGAGCCCAGGTCAATCTTGGTTGACTAGCAGCTCTTAAACCAAGCCTAAGTTTACTGGTATAAGACGTTTTCTGTGTAGACTAGAAAGCACCATGTAAATCGCGCTGGGCAAGAGTGTCTGCCAGATGCTGTAAATGTAAATGTGAATAAACCAAACATGAAGAACCCTTGAAGAAGTTCACCAGTCTAATTTTCTTCATGATAAACTTTATAAAAAAAACTATAAAAAATATTGGTCACCATTTAATTTTATATAACAACCTTGACCAGTGCTTTTGCAACCAAAAACTAGTTTGAAAAATTCCCTATTAAAAGTCCCTATTTTGAAATGAAATAGCAGTGAAAATTGTAGTTGGGGCAACAATACAGTACATCACAATGTTTTGGCCACAATAGATATTATTGCATATATTTGATGGCATTTTACGTAAAGGAGTCTCTGCAGTCATCTTGGCGACTCTGACTTCCTTTCTGATTTCCACTGAGACTCAAGAGAAAAACAAGGTCTTGCACCATATTGTGGACTTCAGACGTTTTTTAGAATAGACGTATGTACCAAAATAGAAGTCTATTAAATTAATTAAAAAATATACTAATTAATATGAAATAAATAAATATCAAAACTGTTCTTTATTATTGGTAACTGATTTATAGAGTCATTAAAAGCAACCCTTACATTCATCTTTGATTATTTTATAAAAGAGTTTTCATGGTCCTGTCAGGCTGTGCTTTGGTAAACACACCAGCTTTAGTTTATTTATAAAGCACTCAGTGGCCATATGCCATCTTACATCACACTAGTCCTTACACTAAATAATGCTACTTATCAAACTCAGGTGTCTGTATCACCCTTCAGGAACTCAACTACTGAAACCAATGTAATGGTCAGAACTCACCTCAATAAGAAACATATTACACTGATACATTTTGAATGGATTTTACCAAGCATGGTTCTCTGTGTTTGGCTTTTTAAAGATGCTGGACCAGACCATTTGAACAATTAACAATCTCAAAATTATCATGCTTACTCAAAACATTAGTGAATAATTAACTTGAGTTATGCATAACTGTAAACTGTGTCTTGCTTTCCCACAAATTCAGTTCTGAAATTAAACATCATCATGGACTCTGTTTAGACAAACGCAAAGTGTAAAGCACAAGGTACTTGTATGTGTGTTTTGAATGTGTCAAATTCTAAATTTGTTTATATTTACAAATTAGACTTAAATTTAAAATTTTAGTTAAGAAACATTTTTTTTTTAAAAATCACACATTTTTGTTTTTATTGAAAAATCTCAAGTCACTGAATGACACTGAACGTTGTCGTTGTCTTGTCTTGTCTTGTCTCGTATTCTTGTCCAGTTTTAGTTTTAGTTTTAGTGTAGTTGTTAAGTTTAGTTTAGTTTAAATCTAGTTGTATTTTTTGCTCTTGTGTTCTGTCATGCTCCTGTCTGTCTTGCTTTTGTGTTGCACCATGGACCCGGAGGAACGTTGTTTCGTTTTTACTGTGTACTGTGTATACTGTGAAAATGACAATAAAGTGAAAATAAGTGAAAACGATAAGTGAAAAAAATGGCTGATTGTTTGACTGATTGATTGATTAATTGATTTATTAATAATACACCAATATACAGCAATATAATTCAGTTCATGGCAACACACACCATCATATACCAGTGCACACAAGTGCACACCAACAGACATTGGTGCAGCCCAACACACTTCAGAGCACACCATCATACACCAGTGCACACTGGTACACACTGAAACACCCCAGAACACACCATCATACAACAGTGCACACCAGTATATGCTGACACACTCCCTCAGTGATGAAGGTCCAGGTTTTTCTTAATTCAAACTCACACAAATGGTAATGTACACTTTGTTAAATGGCAAACACAGTGTAAGGAAACCATTATGTTGTTACCTCTCTCTTATGCACACACACACACACAGAAATACACACAAGGCTGGGAAATGATTGCAAACTAACAAAACGATGCTAATTTTTCAATGTCTGCAATCCGACACGATGGCCAAGTGGCTTCATTGTTAAGGCTGTCAGTTCGTTCTCCCCTAACTAACCACACCTGAGTGAGGGCAACACTGTTCTCCTAAAGCATGCAAAATTGAAGTTTAATGAAAGTGGGAAATGCAAATTCTCTTTGAAGGCGACGACTTCTTGGTAAATTACAAAAGGTAGAAAAAAAGCTGAGGCAGCAAAGCCTGGGGAGAGACCAAAAGACGAACAAGCAAAGATGATTCCAGACCCTGCATAATGCAAGGCTTTGGCAACTGTTAGACGCAGAAGGCTGGAATTGCGTGAGACAACAAAGGCTCTCTGAGTTTCTCTGAGAGTAAAATCATTAGAGCTTCTCTGCTCAAGTGGGGAACTTAAAAAATGCTGGCAAAGGCTGGTCCCCAAAACTCAAGCCAGATAAATGCATGATGTACGCTCTGTATAAAAGCTTTACCTTGCTGGTGTCAATGTGCATTTTGTGTTAGGCAAGTTTTTCAGTTAAAAGCTTTTTTTGATGTGCAAATAAATATAGTTAGACTAACAACATTCAGCTGTGGCCTCAGGATAGACATTGTCACATTATACTGAACTTTTTTTTTTTCTGGTCATTATAGGTAGCAATGCCACCAATAACCAATAGATGGCAACATAGCAGCTGGCTGCCCCAGCCATCCCTACACCAGGTTACATTTGACCAGTGTTGAACAAGTTACTGAATATTACTGAATACAGTTACTAGTTAGTTCTTTCAAAAGTAATTTAATCATAGGTTACTGTGTAAGCAGCATACTTAACTATGTTATTTTAGTCAAGTTTTATCTATCATTGTGCCCATTCTCAATTAATTTCATATTTATTTATTTCAGTTTTCTGGCAAAAAAAATAAAAAATCTAGGCTCTAGTTTACTCGTTTTTTTTTTTCAATGCCAACACTGTTTAAGTAAAACTAAAGTCAAAAAAACAAAAAGAGAAGAAGAAAGGTCTGCCCTGAGAGGTCTCATTTATGTCTAAACTGCTGCACTGAATGTCACTTTCACTTTCAAATAATTCAGCAAACGCTTTGTGTACACGATGGCAGAGACTTCGATGCTGATACGGGGCCCTCAGAGAACTCAATTATTATTGGTATTATCAGATAGTCAGTATAATTAGAAGTATAATTTTATTAATTAAAAGCAACAAATTAAAATGTTTTTGGTAAAATGTTTAGGAAAATGTTTATATTTCACCGCTCTCTCTAGTCATTACATGGTTCAGTCTTGTGCACTGTATATTGTAGAATATTCTATTATTTCATAGGGATCAGGCCCTGCTCTGCCAAAGGTATTGGAATTGCAGTTACGCAGTATTTTTATGTTTTACTCTTATATTTATTTATTTATTTATTTGTTTATTTATTTTCTTACTTACTTACTTATTTACTTATTTATATGTTGGAGTGGGCCACCAAGAACAGTCATAAATAATTTCTACATGATTCTTTTCCAACCTCTCTTAAGCAGGCTGTTTTTGTTACAGTGCTTTTAAGACCTGTATATGTAAATGAGCTATGTTTTCATTGGAGTTTCAGAAAGCAGTCCAGGCTAAAACACTAAGCTTCTTTTTAATATCTTTGTGAAGACATTACTCATCTTCTTGGCACTGATATCCACATTCTTCAGGCTTTTTAAATGCAATTTTATCATGTTGCCTATTTTATTCATTTGCTTATTTAATTATATTATTTAATTTTTATTTTGTAATTTTTTTCTCTTTTATTTGCTTATATTTTTGTTTATGATTTTTTTTTTTGCATTATTTTGTAGTTTTTTTAGTAATTCTTTTCAGTGGTTATTATTATTGTAAATAAGAGTCACCCTCAAAGTAGCTTTGTGTGAACATTTCATGATGAATGGACCAATAGAAATGGTCCAAAATCTAATTTCTTTACATTAATGTACACTGATCAGCCATAACATTAACACCACTCATTGATTAATTGATTATCTAGGTATTTCATTACAATGGCACCCATCAGGAGGGTGGGATATATTATGCAGTGAGTGAACAGTCAGTTCTTGAAGTTGATGTGCTGGAAGCAGGAAAAAACAGCAGGTCTTCTGGCGTGTTCCAGGTGTGCAGTATTTAGTACCTACCAAAAGTGATCCA
This sequence comes from Arnoldichthys spilopterus, assembly GCA_037974385.1. NCBI lineage: Eukaryota > Metazoa > Chordata > Actinopteri > Characiformes > Lepidarchidae > Arnoldichthys > Arnoldichthys spilopterus. Next base: position 4,453 of record JBBPDA010109469.1, read on the forward strand.
AGGAAGGACAACTGGGGAAATGACCACAAGGTCATGAGCACCCAAAGCAAAAAAGAGCAACTGTGGTTTAATTTAGAACAGACGTTTTTATGAGCAGTTACCATTTTGGACAATTGAGGTTTTGCAGCTGAACAGTGACCTTCTGTGCATGTTGAGTGCACAGCTGGACTAAATAGCTGTGGGTGCTTTTACAGATGCATGATTAATTAGCACTGAAAACGTTCAGCAGGTACAGCTATTAATCTGTCGCATCACTAATAAAGCACACAGCAAAGGTTTGGATCTGGCAAGTCCAGCATATCGCTGCAAACATGCTGATTAGTAGATGACCCAAAGCATCACGGAGTATTAGTGGACATTCTCGGTTTCATCTGATCATTTTGGATGATCAAGCCCAAGCCCCCACTTCATATTCATAACCGTCAGGTCTGACATGACTTGTGCACGTCTGAGGTTTTCTGCCTCATCGCCTTCGCGCTGGCCAGCCTTCACCTCTGTCATGTGTGGTTAGCTTTAGTTAAGGAGTGAAAGAGCGCAGCAAGCGGCGGGAAGATCAAGGTTAAAATTCACGATAAAGGAAATGTGACAGCGGCCGAAGGACTTGCACATTGCAAATTTTCTCACACCACTTTTTATCAGCTGTGTTTTATTTAATATTGTAATGGAGGGTCAAACATTCATATTTCATTATGGGTTCAATTCGAGGCTACACTTTTATGAAAATCAGTGGTTAACCGTGACTATTAGAGTCTGGCCTTCAGTTTGGACCATAAATGAGGAAACACGGTCACACAGAGAAAAAACCAAAACATTAACAGTAGTATTCTTTTCTACTAGCGCCCCTATGGGATTCTAGCAGTATGGTAGCGCTAAGCTAATGACATTGCACATACATTTATTTTGTCCATTCTAGACTTAACACAGACTTCAGAAGTTTGTTAGAAACGTTTCAGTTAAAAGCCAGTTACTTAAAGCCCTATTTGTACTGCCCCCTGGTGGCTGTATCATCCCTGTCACGAACACAATTGTCATTTAAAACGACAGGATCCGTAATTACTCTACTAGATAAAACATCAAAATTTCGACATTACTTGATTCTCTGACCTCCAGAGCACATGCCTGCCAAATTTGAAGATTTTATGTGTTAGATGTCACAATACATCTATTTAATGTCCCACATAGTTTCAGTTTAAACGTCAAAAATTTGCATTTGAAGCTTTTTGCGGATGCTCTTATCTAGAGCAACATACGCACGTGATTTGTAGTCTACATAGAAAACCTGCCCCTCACACCAGTAAACCTAGACTTTACTCAAGAGCTTCTAGTCAACCAAGATCCTACCAGAACTGAAAAGCATCCTCACACTCAAAAGACCAGGGTTTTATTATTAAAGTGTTAGTTTTGAGAAACTGTGCTAATTATATTAGTTTACGATATTAAATTCTTTTTCTAACTGTGTGTGTGTTTAAATTGAAAGTCAAATTCATTTTCTGTCAAACAAGAGCTGTTCTTGCCTCAGGTTTAGGCTGACGGACTGGTGGGTTAATCAGACAGCTGCTGAAAGTAAATCCGCTCATTCTTAAGCTTCCTTTTCCTCTGCCTGACCCTCCTGTGAGAAAAGCCCTTACCTATGATAGCCCTCTCGCAATGTGTGCTAATGGTCACCCAGGGGAACTTATCTGCACTTTATCTGTGAACTTTAGCAGATTCTGCTCGGTGTACATACTCATATGGTGCACTTACACCTCAGCCTGCCTTTAGGGCCTTTCAGGCTTAGGGCACGGTGCTCCATGTTTCTGTGATAATGGTCACATTTTGGAACATTTCTTCTGGGTTGAAGTACAGCTCCACGTGATGAGTGAGAACACAGTTTGTTCCGGGGGGGAGTAGCATTTAGCCCACCTGGTGACAGCACATGCTCATATAATCCATGGGGTTGAGTTTTTTTTGTGTATTTATGTATAACTGCATAGGAAAGTACATTTACATTTAAACTCCAGGGTGTATAGACAAGTTTGAGGCAGTTAGTTTTAATGTAAAAAATGTCATTACATTTATTATTATTAATATTTTATATATATATATTTAATGACAGACAGAGAGAGAGAGGAGGGAGAATTGATATAACTACTATAATTAAGTATAATTAAGTGGATGCCAACTGACTGCCTTAAATACTTCTTAATTGGACATACAATAAAAAAATATTAAAAGTACATTAACCTCTGTACTCTATTTCCAGTGCTTGGCTGATGAGAGCACTACATAAAATCATTCCAAAAGTAACAAAAAACTGGCTACAAATCAGTCAGAGTCACACATTTCAGAGGTTTTGTGTCAGTATAATCGGAATCTAGAAGAAAAACTGACTGTTTACCTGATACAGGCTGGACTGGGTGACCACAGCACATGGTTATGAAACTGATTTATTGGTCACTGTAAACACACTCAACAATGAAATGTGACCTCTTTATTTAACCCATTCACATGCACATGGGGAGCAGCAGGCAGCCATTAGCAACACCCAGGGAGCAGTGTAGCAGGACGGTACCAGTCAGTGATACCTGGGCCAGTGGTTCCTGTGACCTTCTGTTCACAAAGACCAGATCCAAACCGCTAGCCCACCACTGCCCACTATGGGCCATAATAGTTAATGGTTATTGTAATTAGTACCAGACAAATACAAAAACATTTTAGCCTGAGAATGACTTGCCATGACTGAAAATTAATTTTGTTTGTTGTATTTGGCAAAAACAAATTAAAAAAAAATGTAAATGAAAATAAATTTATTTTCCAATCCATTTTTAGGTCTTGGGGAAGCTTTAATCCAATCCCAGTTGACTTTGGGCCCAATGCAGGGTTCACCCAGGACATGAGGCCAACCCATCACAGATAAAAATGAACAGAAACCTGCAAATCACTGTAAATGTTAGGAAGCTCTACTTCTAATATGTAAATCATTCAAGCATCACTAAATCAAGGACTCTTTTACTTTATCGAAGACTCTAAATGAAAAGATGCTAGATTTGTAGAAATAATGTCTACTTTAATATAATTTCCACAGCAATCAGCCATAACACTAACACCACCTGCCTAATATTGATTATATCCCCCTCCTGCTGCTGAGACAGACAGGTGAGTGTTTCCACCCCACATGCATCAATGGGGCTTGGGTTCCCATGTTCCTTTTGTTGATTTATCACTTGGCCCTCCTTGGATCAGTTTTGGTAGGTATTAACCACTGCATACCTGAAACACGCCATGCTCTTACCATTTTGGAGCTCTGACTCAGTCATCCAGTCGTCTGTTTTACATACAGGCCCTAATGTGATCAACACTGCTAGTATCTGCACCTTCCACACAGTTTCTCCAGTTGTGTCAGTGAAGAAGAGAATCAGAAATAGTTTAAAACTACACTGGGTGTGTTGTTTGAAGTTCAAGCATCCACCAAGTTAATTTTCAGGGCCGCTGAAAGAGATACACACTGTCAGAGCAGTCGTACAAATCACTGCTGGCTTAAACACATCTGATCAGGTGAAAGGCTTTGATGTGTCATCTCCAGCAGCATTCAGTTCTCGGCAGGCCTGTACTCCCTTCACTATCAGTCACCCACCGAGGCCCATCAATGCTGCAACACTGTGCAACCCAACACACAGCACAGCCACTTCAGACGTGTTACAGCACTATGGAAAATAATGTGCTTTTTTTTTACTCACAGTAAGAAACATAGTAACTTTCACTCTGCTTGTAAGTTTCCACAAGAACGTTTTTCCTGTTTTTTTTTTTTTTGTTGTTGTTATTTTATTTATTGATGTATTTTCTTGTCTTTTGTCTTTGTGCATCTGAGGCATTTCTAACTGTAACTATGCACCTAAAATTTTTATTTTTATTAGGCATTGTTTCTCACCAGTGGCAACAGCACTAACCCTTGCTTGTGTTCAAGTATGTATAATAAAAACACTTCACAGTTTCAGTTTAGCTCTCCAGATGTGATTGACACCTACTTTAAGGAATAGAACTCATTCTGACGAAAAGGCCGATAGGCCATTTGTGTAGGTCAGTCAACCCAATGGGGAATAAGGCATTTGTAACATCCGAACTGTGAGAACATCATTGAAAGTACATTTTCTTGAAAGAAATGTTGTATTAGTTTTCATTATTAGACTATATTAGTCTGTTCTATGACCCAACACAAAAACACACATACACTTCATGTACAGTGACAGACTTCTTGTTTTTGTACTGGGGGTAGTCAAAGTGGTTTGATGGACACTTTGTGAAGTGTATCTGTTGGAAAATGCTGTGTAGCACCTGAATTCTTTTATGTTTCTGTTCCAAATGTTGTAGTACATACACGAAAACTTTGGTGAGTGAGGAAATACAGAGCAAGGCTGGAACCTGAAATGAAAGGAAATGAAAGCTTGGAGGTGAATGAATATCTAGACCTAAGTGTCTTCTTCAGTCTAAGCTCTGAATGATCATTGTGTGGTACGTACAACTGTGTTATAGTGTGGTAGTACAAATCATTAGAAAATGAGCTTGAGCTTGGCTCTGCACAGAAAGTGCCTCTTTCAGCCTCCAAATGTTTCTCTTCTTGATTTAGGATTCAGGAATGTTGGTAGTTCAGGAGTGTTCATAGATCTTGCATTTATGACATGTTCTGATCTATCAACTCTAATTTAAAATGTTCAAATGCATTAAAGTCTCAGGACGGTGAAGACCTTGATCTTCCATTTTATAAAGTTGTTCAAGGTTGATTTTGATCAAAAGTTTGTTGAGCGGTGAGGCCATTCAAATTTCAGGATGGTGAAGACATCAGTCTTTCATTTCCGAAGGTTGTTCAAGATTGATTTTGATGTACATATGTTTCGGACTATTGTCTTCTTGTAATATCCTACATCTTTTCTTCTTCAGTTTCTTCACTGACTGTAAAAGATTTGCCTCTAGAATTTGTTCTTACATCCCTTTTGTGACTGTAGCCAAAGAGTTCAAATTTTGGTTCATCAGTCCACAGCTCTAAAACGTATGGCTACTTCATGTATTTAATGTTTGTGATCGTCATACCTGAACAGTCTACAGCAGTATTCCATTTTAAACTAACACCTGCTCTTCTTTTTGTCATTTTATGCCCAGATTTGTGTTATTATGCCCACTTCTGCAGGAACACAGGTGAGCCGACCATGCTAGAACACCCTCCACCATGAGACATCAGAATAAATCCATCCTTAAACAGTGTGATATGGTCAAAAAGTGCAAATGTGAACAAACTACATTGCTTGGTGAAAGAATTGCTTATTGTGTTTGAGTGCCAGTGTGTGCTGGGATGAAGGCTTGACAGATATGTGAAAGATTTGAGAAATGTCAGCTATCCAAAGCGCTCGATCTGTCTCCTCTGTCTGATATTGAATGGCCTTGGTTTCATTGCTCTCTTTGTGCGCTTCTCCAGCGGATCCTAAAATAAGCGGATGGAGAAAGAGATCGATATTATGCTGGTTCTTTAGGATGGACGGGAGGAAAGGCACAGAATGAGATTCCTCTGCTAAGAATTCAATGGCTTATACTCTCTCTGTCGAACGTGTTGCTCTGCTGTTTTCACACAGATGCACATTTCTTATCTTTACAGGCCCACATGGATTTATGTGAGGAAGACAGCTTTCTGTTTGGATGTATTTAGAGAGCTTATAGTGTTTTGAGAGAAAGATACATGATCATTGATTGAACAGCTTCAGTCTATTACACAGCACATTATGGTTCTTTTGGCCAGTCCACAAACCACAGAGTGAACAGAAATTGGAGTCCCATTTCAATTTGCTGTATTATATT
>JBBPDA010109470.1:0-10274 GCA_037974385.1 Arnoldichthys spilopterus
TCAGCTGGGATTGGCTCCAGCTTCCCCGTGACCTGGAAACGGAAGAAGCGGTTGGAAAATGGATGGATGGATGGAATGACCTGTGCTATTTTCCTGTCCACTTCAACTGTGTGCTGCCATGTATGCTTAACAACAGAATCCTCTATGCAGGTGTCTTTTATTGACAGTCCTTGCATTTAATGTAGGGACAGTTAAAGGTGTTTTTTGGACAAAAATGGTGGCGTAGATTGGACTTACTATGAAACTGAGAGGGACGTGTCCCCAGTCCCTAGTACCATCTGTATTCCTGCACACACACACTGATGTGAAAACTGATCTCTAGGTTCAGTATCTCTAAGTTTTAAAGGCAATTCTCTTAGAGTAATAGGTGACTGCTAAATATTTTCCCTTAAATAAATGAAATGTTAGAGGTGTTTCCTTATATTCTCCCTGTCCTATTTCACATTTTGTATGAAAATCAGAAACCATTTGTTTGACAAATATGAAAAATAGAGAAAATCAGGAATTAACTGCTAGCAAAGAAAAAGAGAGATGATAATTAACTTTTTTATGCATCTGATTCTTAGTTATCTTCATGTCAACATTTTTTAGCTTTGCCCAGATGAGGAAACATTATATCTTCTGCTCTTACCAAAACTCCAACAACACAGTTGTCCACACATGCTAAAGCTTGTCTTTGAGAACACATCAGGACAAGGTACTTGGCAATGAACTCTGAGAACACACTAAAATGGAGATGACTGCTTACATCTGGATTGGACTTCTTCTCACTGCATGTGCTTCAGGTAAAAATGGCTTATACTACTATGAAACGTTTTTAGTCTTTGGATGTTTTTTTGTGGTAAAATATTTTAAAAGGTTGTTCTGTCAAAGTTCTGAAACTGAAAGTGACCTTTGATCAGCCAATTTCAGGCATCAGACACATGCTACTCAAACTTGCATTTTGCTCAGGTTCTACATTTTTAGAGGATCACAGGAAAACTATTCAATGACTAAAAATGTAGGAGAGTTGTACTTGTACCGAATCCCAGAACAAAGTATTTAGTCATTATGAATGATGGTCAAAGAACTGTCCGCATGACTGTATGTCCACCTGTTATACACTTTTTCCTACACTTCTATCAGTTAGAAACTTTGAAAGGATGTAATGAAAACACATATGTCTCTGATATCCCTGGATGCATTTAGAAATGCAAACTTTATTAACTCTATTACTGTAAGGGTTAATGCCCAGGCTGGACCAGCAGGGAGCAGTTAAGAGTTCTGCCCTTGTGACTGCATCGTGTTGGGCTGACGGTGGGTGGTGCCTTGCTTGGTGAGGGCAATCAGTGCTAATGTGTGCCACCTGGACTGAAGCCCTTATAAGCCTGGTTGTGGCACAGGGTGGGGCGGAGTCCTTGGTGGCTGGTATGGTGCCTAGGTCACACCGGACTCTATTTGGTAATAGTTCTTGGGTTTATGTCCTTGGGTCTCCCTTTCTCTCCCCCCTCTTGTGTCCCCAGCAGACAAGCCTAGATCAGTGTTTGTATGGCAGTCTGCTGGGTTCTTTCACTCTAGTAAACTTTCGAGTATTGTCCCCCTACCGGGCTGTGGTAGCAGCACAGGAAGACAGGGGGTTCTTTCCTGGCTTTCTGTTGGGAGTCCGCTGGCCGGATCACGGGGCGCTGGCATTTAGCTTCTTGCGGGCTGCCAGATGTGGTTGCTTGTGGCGCGTGAGGCCTGCATAGGTCCATCACAGGCTCCTGCTTGCTGTGGGTTGTGACACGGGAGATACGCATTCTGTTGTTGCAAGGGTTTGCATTTTGTGTTGTGCATGCTTTTGTAACCCCCTCTCACAGCACCTAGGCCCACACTTGCATCTGCAAGTTTTGTTGTTTTTTCCAACCCAAGAGCCCCAGTACCACCATCCATCAGAGCAGGCCCTCATAGCTCACTGTTAACAGCTAGCAAGCTACACTAACAGCATATGCCTTTACCATTGATCTACTCTTATGCTTTACATCAGTTTGAAGCGGTTTCCCACCCACTTTCTGCTGATGTGTATTTACACCTCTTTTCGGTACAGGGCCTCTAACTCTTCTAGTTTCGCAGCATGTTGCCACATCTGTGTGACTTGCTAAGTGTATAGGTACCACTCACGCAGAGCCATATATTGATATTTTAGAGAGACATTTGCAGCCTTCAAGGTGATGTCTTGCTGAGCAGATGGTGTCTTGCATCTAACAAGAATTCTGCTATTTGAAAAACCTGGTTGGCCTAGGGTTCTCCTAAAGCAGCTGACACTTACACGTACGCGATCATATGTGTTATGAGTTCCGTAAATTCATGTAGAAGGAGTTTCAGTTGGCTTCAGGGTAGTTCTGGTAAACCATTTGTCGACTTAAGAAGGGAAGACTGATTAAAGAATGATTAAATGAATGAATTCTGCCAGCACACATGATACTGTGCATGAGTACATGCATTATTATATAAGGATAAAAAAAGAAATCAGCTAAATTCAGTGGTGTTCAGTCAGTAAGGCTGACTTACACTGGCCATTAAAGCTGCCCAATGGTGCTTCTGGTTAAGTGCTTGTCTGTAATGCCAGTAGATGGGGTTTGAGTCCAGCATCAGTCAGCCTTACTGACAATGCGTATCACATATAATTCATTTATAATGTTGTCATTTTAAAATTTTAATTGTTTCGCAGATTCTGGGAGGCAAGACACTTGTGAAACATCAGTGAAAGCACTAGAGGGACATAATGTCACTCTGGGTAATGCCAGTAAACAGCTAACAGCTGACATCATCTACTGGTACAAGTCTAGTGATCTGATAGCTGAAAAAGTGAAGAAATCTATAGGATACCATGGACAGAAAAAAGATATGTTACATTTAGATGAACACAGTGGATCACTTACCATCCATAATATCTCACTCAGTGATTCTGGAGATTATGTGAGGGAAGATCACACTGAAATCTATCAGGGGTCTTACTGGCTAAATGTGATTGGTGAGTTGTGAACATTTTTTGATATCACTTTTCATCACAACACTCACTAATTCTCTCACACACTACAAACCAATCTGCCTGGAGAATCTATAAAACAACAGCTGATAAATGGTAACAGTGCTATGACATTACAGTAAATGCCATTCTGTTGTTAGCATAGTTAGCAAGCTGCCAGCATAACACAGCATATAATGTCAAATTGGGCAACTGTGAGCTAATTGTTAGCAAAGATAATTTTTCATCTTAGAACTTAATCCTAATGCTGCCCACTGCTCCTGCTGGTTCACTGTTAATGCAGGGGTCAAATTCACTGCTCACTGTCTGTTCAATCACAGAGATTAAATTCTAATTTTCACCAGTCATTTTACTGTGCTCTGTGCCATGGAGCTGATGGCCTGGTAGCTAAGCTAGCTTTAACACCACAACCAGGTCCACTCTGGTGTTTTACATAGTTGTTTTTGCTAAATAAACAGCTGACCACATTAGGAACTGGCAAAATCCTGCCAGGGGTAATTGGATTAATATTCTACAGATATCAATGCAGACAAATGATTTGATGGTGAGACCGCATTGTTCATAACACTGTAATAACATCCTTTTAAGCAGGTCTCACATTTATTGTTACAGTAAAATTGGGCTATTTTGATAAGTTGTTTTGTAAATGTTTTGCTGGTCTTTTTAGATTAGCTAGCTAGGTAGCATTCATTAATGTCAGATTAATCTGCCAAACATTAATATGTCAAAGACAACCGTGCAGTGACATATGCATGCTATAAAATATCCACAATAATGTCATTATTTTGACTTTCTGATTTAGCAACCTATGAAGTCCATGCATTGGGGATTAAAGGCCCCTTAGTTATTTAGAATTTTCAGTTACACTGACCTATAATGCATTTTCTAGGACTTCCAGTTGCTGGAGTGGGTCCAAGTGAAGGAGGGATAATCACTATACACACCAACCTCTCTGAAGTACCAGAATGTTCCAGAATTGCTTGGAATTTCACTACCAAAACAAGTCAGCTTGTCGCTGAAAGCAGATGTTTTTTAAAGAGGAGTGACATAAGATACAGTGGAGATGCAAACCTCCGATTGTTCCTAAATCGAATGAATGGTTCACTTACTATTTCTGACCTCAAGACAACTGATTCTGGACTTTATTCATTTACAATTGAGAATAAAACTCGAACGGAAATAAATCACCTTAAAGTTTTTGGTGAGTTCTTGATGTTTTACAGTGTTTTTACTGTTTTCAATGGTCAGGGTTCCCTAAACATTATTCACAGCAATTATCAGTCTGATTTGTAGATAAAAGTCATTGGTGTATTTTGCCTGGACTCATTTTAACCTCTTCTCATCACCAAGCTCATTTGTGGCAACCTACCATCACAAAACTCCTGTCCAGCAGCTGTTCGGTGGTGTGCTCTGTGAAGAACAATGTAGAGGTCAGCCTGTCCTGGTACAGAGGGAACAACAGTGTAGCCAACACCAGCAGTCCTGACCTCAAAGGCAACCTCACACTGCAGCTGAATGTAACAGCAGAGGACACGAGAACCTACCTATGTGTGGCTGCGAATCCAGCAGATACTCGGACTACCCCTTTTAACAAAGATGAACTCTGTCCAGGTAGGTCATTCATAACCAACAGCAGTTTCTGCTTCTTCATGTTTTTGATTCAAAGATGTCAATGACATGTAGGACCTTATCTGGGAGTAGTTTTCTTTAAAGCTCTTATCTGCTCGTTTCATGATTACTGTATGTATAAAGTTAAAGCCAAAGTTTCTTTTATTGCCATGTGGCTATGCTGGTAAAACTAATCTCAGGACACTAGTGCGGCACACAAGTGCAGCATAAGGACCTAAGTAAGAGCACACAGTAAAAGTGTTTTTTGGGATGTCTTATAAAGTAGTGTCCCTCAGAGACAAACGAGCAACACCTGAGAAAGGAGGAAACAAGGGAAACGAGGAACAGGTGTGCAAGGCAGAGACATAGGCATGGATGAGGCGGGGCAAGAACATAACATGCACATGGGAAAAACCGAAACAAACAGACAGGGACCTGGCACAACATATCGTGACAGTGATGCAGTGTGTAGGATCCTTGTAGGCAGCATGGTGTTGAGAAACCTGACAGCCTGAGGGTAAAAACTGTCACGCAGCCCGGCAGATGCTGCAGTACCTCCGTTTGGATGGCCAAGAAACTTGACAGAGTCAGTTATTGTAATTGGTGGCTGTTGATAAGAACAGGTTTTGTGATTGATTGGTTCGTTCTGAAATCGATTTCCTTTTCAGCATTTAGGCATCTTTATTTTCTTTTGTAAGACTTTTGTGATGTTGTCCACATAATCCTGATGGTTGATATAAAGTCATTAGTCAAGAGGGAGTGGGTGGGAAGTGATGTAGTTAAATCTAATAACTTGAATATTTTAAGCAATGCCTGCTTATTAGTAATTAAAAGTACTAATTAAATTAAAAGTAATCATGATAACTTTTTCCTGTTACTTGTCTTTTGACAGGACCTTCTTACACAATGATTACAGTGCTTTCAGTTTTGCTGATCCTTGGCTGCATCCTAGTGATTTATCTATTTATCGATTGGTGTAAAAGACGAAGACACAGTGGATATACACAACCAAATAATATGGTTCCCCTTGACACAATTAGCAGACAGTAGTAGATTATCTGTGTCACACATTCTCACCTTCTAGACATACTCCTTCTGGTTTAGGCAGGAAGTGGCACTTGGTTAGAGCATGCAGGTGGAAGGACATGATTACCAGTCCCTTTCTCCTGTATGTTTTCCTTTATAATTAGCCTTTTTTTTTACTTTGCTCCATTGTATGACCCTGTGATTTAGCTTAACTTCATCTGTTTGGTGTATAACGTTTGTACAATACAGTGTAAAAGTCTTGGGCACCATCACAGTACTTTGAGCAATATGAACATTGGCTTGGAGAGATGGAAGCATTTTCACTGGTATAGCATGGCTAAAATGCATTTCAGACCAGCTCCTGAGTGACTGGATTTTAATTGTTACTTGTAACTGTCATGACAAATGCTACATAGATTGGTGCCATAAAAGTTTATTTAATATACTATTGAAACAAATATTATAGTTTCTTATATTCATTAACATATGTGTCATGACAGCTTCCAGCTTCCAAGACATGTGTATGATTGTGTAACGTAATCAGGCTTATGTAAAGTTTTACTGTCATTTTCACCTCCTGCCAAGAGACTGAAGTAGCAGTTACAAGCTTTAAACAAACTGCTGATGTCAACCATACCAGACCATTAATGCAGCGGATTATACTGGACATCACAGGTGGGAGACCTACTGATAAATCAACAAGCAGCAACCTAATAAAAACAACAGCAAAGCAGACACCTCTAGGCCAAAACTGTGTGGCTTGATTGTCTTATTTTCCTTTTTATCTGCAGTTGCCTGTTTCATGTACCTTTTCTTTAAGTATTGGCCCTAGAGAAAATAGGTACTGAATTTGCCCACAGTGTAATTGTTTAACAGTCAAGCTAACACACAAAAAATGTTGTGTTTTAACAAGGATAACAAGTTAATTAGGTTAACTAGGCTAAAATGTTGAGGTACAATGATATTTTAAGGCAGTTTACAGTGCAGAACTGGGTCCCCTTCTAAGGAAAGAAGAACCATGTCTCCATCTGGTGGTCAGTGCCGGTCAGCACCGGTCTGCTTCGCCTGAATATTATGCACACTTTGGATCAGCCTTCCACAGCTGGCACGGTTGGTTCCTTTGATATGTACAAGAAAGCTTTTAGGCTCTGTAGGTTTGTGGTTGAACATTCTTTAATTCTGCTTCCAGTTTGTAAAGACAAACACTTATTGGAATCTCAGTCCAACACATAGTAAAAAAAACTGGCTATCGTAATGCAGGTAATAGTATGGTTTATACTGGAGTCAGATTAAGATAGCGTGCCCACCGTCGTTGGTCGGGAACAAACACGCAAACTGGAGGGAAAGAGGTCAAACATAAAAACCATCCATCCATCCATTTTCCAACTGCTTCTTCCGTTTCCGGGTCACGGGGAAGCTGGAGCCAATCCCAGCTGACTGTGGGCCTAAGGCGGGGTACACCCAGGACAGGAGGCCAACCCATCACAGGGCAACACACAGACAGACAACCATTCATATACATTCATCCATTCATGCCTATGGGCAATTTTCCAATCCAATCAACCTACTGCAGTGGGAGAAACCGGAGCACCCGAAGGAAACCCACGCGAACACGGGGAGAGCTTGCAAACTCCACACAGAAAGGCACTTGTGGTCAACCCAGGGATCGAACCCAGGACCTTCTCACTGTGAAGCAACAATGCTAACCACTGCACCACCGTGCCTCCCACATAAAAACCTTACAACTCAATTACATGGACACATGAGTTGTAGATTGGGGGAAAACACACATACATATAAATAAAATAAATGAGGTCAACAAAACATAACTAAATTCAGTAAAAGAAGAACAAAGCAAGATAATAAATTATTAAACCAATCTCATCTTACTGGTACAGAAAAAAACATATAGTGGTTTGCTTATATCAAACAACACGCAACGAGGAACCAAATAAACCCCAACTGCAACTTAGCTTAAAACAGAATAACTAAACCAAACCCCACCCCCTTAGCAGCACATGGTTTGGCTCAACAAGCTGGTTCCAGTATTTAACCAGCCGCAGCCTTTAAGATTCAAGTTGTTGATTTGTCACACACAGGGTTGTACAAGTACAATGTGCAGTGAAATCTACCCCTGATCGCTCCTACAACTGTGCAATGATTTAACTAGAGAAAGAGAGATTAGACATGATAGAAAAATGATAAAGATAAATCTAACAATTAACAATATGTACACAATAAATAACATTAACATGTTATATTGGATCTGTAAAATGATGTTTGCACGGCAGATACAGAAAAATATGTAATATATGTAGATTGTGTAGAGAGTGTGCAGTGATATTAAAATACAGAAAATATAGAAAATATGTAAAGTGGCATAGTGTTAACTAGTCAGGTGTGCTAACAGCTTACATGTTATAAGCACGCCTTTTGCTTCACCAGGAAGGAAACTGCCCCATGGTAACTCAAAATAAAACAAAGAACATTAGTGGAACAGCCACCAAATTCAATAACATTTTAATAATCTAAAACATAAAGGAGCGTGAAATGGAATAATATTACCATGCATGGCTGCAGCCATCGCATGAACACCAGAAAAACATCTTTAAATTTTTGCACTCTGCTACAGGCTGTTTATTCACACTCTTTTCCCCTCCTGCAGTGGAACACATTCTACAGCCTCACCCACAGATTTTTTGTAACACAAAAGATGTCTGACTAAAATGAATTTTTGAATGCTGGTTGTATATAAGATGCCTAATCTAAAGGTTTAGATTAGTGGTGCACTGAGCAATGTGGATTTTTTTTTTAAACTTTTGTCACTTAATGTGCATTTGAAGCAATTCCAGGTAAGAAAAAATAACATAACGTCCATTTGGACTTCAGAAGACTCAAATTATGGGGGGTGCATATAATGCAGAATAAAAAATAAAAAAAATACCCAGAAAGGCTAAAATTTAATAAAAACATTTTGCAAAACAAATTTTTGAAGGCTCGCATATTTTAATATTTGAAATTCCTTTTAAAAAATTTGCATTCTGAAATTATATTTATCCCATAAAATACCCCTGCCTTATGAACTCCAGAGGTTTATCATATGCACTCGGTTATTGGCTGCAGTGCGGTATACTTGGGAAGAGACGGAAAGAGCTAGGATTTATTGGCCCATTTCAGTTCCAACTGCTCGCGCTCTCCTTCCCTCACATTATTCCCGTCCATAGCTCCGAAAATCAAAACAATGACACCGTAACGAATAAGAAGTGAACAGCGATTGTGATAAATATATACATGCATCTTTTGCTAAATGTAGGTACTTCAGCCCTCGTGAGTTAATACAGTAAAAAAAAGATAACGAATACTATTCAGACCTCCAAGGCTAGCGTGCGTTCAGACTGCACTTAAACACACACGCTGACATTAAAAAATGTTTGATACTGGTCTTCAGCCAAGTTCACATTTATGATGCCGAACGATTCGGTGTGCACATGCGCAGTTAACTTCGGTAAGAAATTGTCATGGGAAGGAAAACATTTCAGAACGGGTGCTTGCATCGCCAAGTGTCGTCACTAAGTGATGGTGCTTGACGCTTGATGTGGGAAGTCCCAGCCTAATGGTTAATGATGTGTTTGACTCTTGAGCAAAAAAATGCCTTATTATGTAGATTTGTTCTGGATCCCGTTACAGTTTTACTGCTCTGGTTCCGTCTATTGGACAGATGACAACTTGTTGTCAGCAGTAACTTAGCGCTAAGGATTGAGCAAATTAGTTTGAGGACACTTTCAGTTTACAACACGGGATAATATTGACATTTATTAACTTTAATGAACGTTAATGCATGTTGTCCATTTTCACATCCTCCAAAACAAATTCTTATGACATAGTAACTCTGCACGTGCAGAACGAGTAACCTAATGATAAATTTGCTGGAAATCATAATTATTTATCTTTTTATTATTGTTAAACATATTTAGAGATTCATCCGTATGAATATACAAGTTATATAAACTACTGTCACTCACATTTGATCTAATGCTAAACTTGGACAATGTGATGGATCATATCTGAGTGGATAGAGGTTATGGTTTGCATACAAATGTGTATATGAATGTTCTGGCTGTATGTTTGTTTTCCCTCTTCTTCCTTCCAGGTCATTTTCTATTGTAAAATAAGTCATGTGAAACAATAGTGGAAATGACAAGCCACTCCAAAGGAGACGTCCAGTTGTGTTTCTGGCTCAAATCAAGTAATGACAAACCCCAATGACCAGAGGTATGTTTTGGAGGGATTCAATTCCAAAAACATTTTACCAGCTGTTAAGCATGGTAATGGTAGTTTTATGGGCTGTTATATAAACGTTTGCCTAAAACTGTGCATGTTTCGAAAAACATAAACATCTCGCCCTAATTAAACAGCTCGCCTGCTAACATGTCATTCTGCTGCTCGCAAGGAAAAGTGAGTATTTAACTTGCTCAGAACTAGCGAGTACATTGGCGAGCAAGTGGACGGAAGGGGGCGGAGCTTTGAGGAGGCTGAGTTGACAGCGGGAGATTCCCATCACACTTTCATTCATTCAATAGCTGCATTTCAGAGCTGTGATGACAGGATTAAGAGTTCGTATCGGGTATGTATG
>JBBPDA010109471.1:0-10274 GCA_037974385.1 Arnoldichthys spilopterus
CTATCTATCTATCTATCTATCTATCTATCTATCTATCTATCTATCTATCTATCTATCTATCTATCTATCTATCCATTGATCCAGGGCAGTGCAATATGACAAATGTTAAATAAAATGGGACACTAATGGTGTGTTATGTTATGTTATGCTCATCCACACATGCAATGTAGAACCTGTACTGTGCCTGATTTCTCACCAGACATGGAGTGGGGCAGATTGTCCATGTCCTCAAGAGGTGGAGGGTCAACTGCCTGCTCCTCTGACCTCTCGCTGGTCATTGTTCTGCGGATGCTCTGATACCTGCCAGAGAGGGGCAAGCCAAACACAATACAAAGCTATATAATGAGAGCTTGTGCTAAGTCTGTCCCATTCCCATAAGTAGCTATCTAAATACACCTTAGGTGCCTTGTACTTGTCTCAAGTACATCTAAAATTGTTAAGGAATTTTTGAGGAGATCATATAGAAGATAATAAGGAACAGAAAAGTCAAGGAAAAAAAACAAGTGAAGTTTCCAAAACTAGACTACAATTTTTTTTTAAAAGATGGAGAGAAAATGGTATACCTTACAACCATGCAAGACCTGGTAGACCACCAAAACTGTCATCATTAGATAAACTGCACTGAAAGCTTTCATCTTTGATTGAAAAGAGTACTTCAAGCTATACTCTTGTTTCAGATCTGAAATAAAACAAGTGCTTCTGTCCATCCTCCCACTGTGTGATGAGCAAAAAATGTAATCAGTTGTTTCAAAAGGTTTTAAAACAGTTCAAAAATATACAGTGTCCTCCACAAATATTGACACCCCTGGTAAACATGAACAGGCTCTAAAACAATTTCTGATCACCCTTATAATCGCCCATTTAAAAAAGAAAGTTCCAAAGAAGTTTCCAGATCTTTCAGATTCCACAGACCATGTTTGTTGACTCCTATTCGGTTCACCCCCAAGTTTTCTATGCAGTTTAGGTCAGGGGATTGGGAGGCCACAAATGTAGTTAGTGAATCATTTTTGTGTTGATTTTGAGGTATGCTTTAGATCATTTTTCTGTTAGAAGATCCAACCTCAGCCTAGTGTTTAGCTTTCTGAGGCAGCCAGGATTAATACTGGCTGCTACTTGATGAATGACGCCATGTGTCTGAGAAAGATGTCCAGGGCTACCATACTTCACAGTAGGGATGAGGTACATTTGTGCATTTTTCCAGTGTATTTAGCAGATGCTTTCTCCTGGCATCTCTCCCAAACAACTTGTAGTTATATAATGTCAGTGTGGGGATGCTAATATTCTAACCTGCGGTTGAGCTGTTCCATTTGCTGGATGGAGCTGGACCGGGTCAGACCCTGTGGAGCAGGAGGGCCTGTCGGCCTCTGCCATGTGGTGGTCCGGTTCACATGGTCCACAAAGAAGATACGGCCATGACTGTCAATACGAGCTTCCCAGTCTGAGAGTGGAAGAGAGAGAGGTTTAGTAAGAAGGATGGTTAGTGGAGTGTGGGCTTGGGAAAATTCTTTAAACTGACCAACTACATTTAGAGAAAGGCAGTAAATAATATACGTTTTTGGCTGAACTGTCACTTTTAGTGGTGTTGGAATTTTAGACCCTAGAATGCAGACAGGTCTGATGGGAACACTAATATTGTTACATCAATCAGGAAAAGACATGAAAAGATAAGGGTTGAAACAAAATTGAGGGTAGGAGCGTAGTCCTTAAGTGGCGAATCACATACACATATACGCACACAGCTGGACAGAAATAGATACACCTACACACAACCTGCATGCACATGCTGACGTACATAAACACATACACACACTCACTGGGAGGTAAGGGCTCGTCCACACGCTGGTATCTGTGGATATCTTGCCTTACAGAGGGAAGTGAGCGAACCTGCTGATGTCCATTTACTTGGGGACGACCTGCATGATAGGAAAAAAGAAAAAACTCACTTTCATGTCTAGAACTTGAATAATATTCATTGCAATTAATAAATATTTAATGAATGGAAAATACCATTAAAATATTTCAAAATGCACCATTCATTTCTCAGCCAATACTGTTCTCAAATATCATGCATATCACAGCCTGTCACAATGGCACATCCATTAAAGCATTTCATATGACCTTCCATTCTGTTTACTGCACTTTGGCTGCTCATTCATGTTGAAGTGATGCAGAGTGCTGTTTCTGTGGGTTGCTGAAGTGATAAAACATTATAGGATTAAAAACATGATTCTATCTCTTGGTGTGTCTTAAATGTAAAGAGGCTGGTTTTCTTATTATGCATTTATGACTGATAATATTATATAAATACAACTAACCCTAGCGGTGGCCTAGTGATTATCCCATGTGATCGGATGGTCAGAGGTTCAAATCCCCAGCCCATGTACCACTGAGGTACCCTTGAGCAAGGTACTGTCCTGCAACACTATTTGGAATTGTGAACACAATCACAGACAAAGTGCACCACAATGAAATGTGAAGTCAAGTCAAGCATACTTCTATAACGCTTTTTACAACTGATGTTGTCACAAAGGAGCTTTTTAGAAACAAAGAGCAAGCCAAAGGCAACAGAGGCATGGAAAAACTCCCTAAGCTGTAGGACGAAACCCTGGGAGGAACCAAGGCTCAGAAGGGGGAAACGTGACCACTGCATTTAACCCATCACGTGTGGAGCAGTGGGCACTGCCCAGGTAGCAGTATAGCAGAGCAGTACTAACTGGCTCAAGGGTACCTCAGTGATACCCGGGCCGAGACTTGAACCTACGACTTTCTGTTTACAAAGGCAAGTTCCTAACCAGTTCCTGTTGAAAGTAATGGGCCAACATGATGTTAAACAAAAACTTCCCGACATTTTAACAATAACACTTTGATGTGTAAAATCATACTTTTTCTATATATCCACCTATTCAGCCTACACAATTTAGTCTCACTCATTCACAACCTGGACTGCATTTTGAAAGAGGCACCTCTCAGGGCAGTCAATCAGTACATTCACACAGAATTTCACATTTCCATAATCAGTCATAGCTAATAGCTGCCCATTGCTCCATGCATTGATGGGTTAAATGCAAAGGTCACATTTCATTGTGGTGCTTTTTGTGTGGTTTTGGGGTGATGGGGTGTGTTCACAATGGCCACTTTTATTTCACTTCCATAACCATTGGTAGGATTTGGACAAATTTTTACTTTTAAAACAAAACCATATCTCATGTGATGCTCTAATCTACATCTACTCTTTTAATCCTTATATTTTTACACAGACCTTTTCAGAATTTTGATAGTGCCTGAACAAGTCAGAAGCATCAAACCACATACATGTAACCATAGCATACATTTCATACTAATGAGCATCTTCTGAATGATTCTGAGCTACGATATAATATACTATGTTACATATTTAATTTTAGTATATTATCAGATTTATGTTCAACCCTCCATGTTCACATATATAAACTTCATTTTGTTTTTTTTATCCCTTCAGTTTTCATGTTCTGTCCAATTATCTTTGAATATAAGTTTAACTGCATCTGTAAAACTATTTTTTTTTTTTTTTTTTTTAGATATAGTCAATGAAAACCTTATTTTGTGGCTCCTACATAGTTTAATAATGGGCTCAGCTGTCAGAAGACAAATGTATGTGCAGTTTTGAAAGGAATGAAAGGGGTTGGGCAGTATAACAGTAATATTAAATTTCATGGCATTTAAAAACAATATTTCAAAACTGTAAGTAATTTTTGTTACAAAACTGCTAAATAAATGCATTCTGGGAAATACAGTACTTACATTAACTATGTTAGTATTAATTGCAGTGACTAAATATAAAGAAGGTTAACATAAACAAGCACACCTTCCAATTCTTCACATAATACACTTTAAACCATCAGTCTACAAATGCTGAATTTTAGAGCATTACAATTAGCATTACAAACTGACAACCCTGCTTGCTTATTTTCTGGGTGATGTTATAGAGGGTTAAAGTTCTTTAATTGTCATTAGATGAAGCCCTTTTCCCCTGGTACGTACTGAAAGTGCAGTCAGCTCAAAGAATTAATAAAACTAATAAAAATAATAATAATAAGTAACATAATAGACTTCACACACCAGTACACACACAAAGCAGAAAAGTAATCACTAAAAAAAATGTTTTGTTTAGATTTAAAGGTAGAAAAGGAGAGACTTAGGAAGAGAATCCCAATATTTGGGAACTATAGCATTGAAGGACTTGCATCTCATAGTGGAAAGTTTTGTGTGAGAAACCAGACGACCCTTTTCTGTATTTCAACCCAAAACATTGAATATTGCTGTGACTTTACCTGTTTCTGTGTCTGTCTCTGTAGCAAAAGTCTCTGAATCCACAGATCCACCCTCTACTGAATGCAGCTCCTCCTCTTCTTCTTCCTCCTGAGACACACCTGCTGTCGCCTCCAGGCTCCACCTCCTAGACATAGTGTCCTCCTCCACATCATCTTCATAATCCTCATTGACTAATAGTTCAGGTGGTGGAGTGTCCAGTTCAAGTTCGTCAGTTGGAGAAGGTTCCCCTCTGGTGTCAGCGACATCACAGGTTGTGGACGGGTCATCTGAGATGTCACCTCCCCCTGGATCAATAGCTGCCTCTGCCCCTTGTTCAGCTTCCTGTTAATACCGATCATGAACAACAAAAAAATCATGTTCCTTGTAGAGGGACTGTTAACTTATCAGTAAAACATTGAATTTGTTCAAACTTTTGCATTGTTTTCTATTAAAAACAAAAAAACACACCTGGCAAAGTAAACATTTCTTTAAAAATAGTACACCATATGTCAGGGAACCCCAACTCTGGTCACTGGAAGGTGAATTAGTGATTTCTCACGTAAAATACACTCACTAAACCTGGCAAAGGTAAGTTGAACCATTGTTTGAGCTGGGAAAACACCAAACTGTGTTGGACAATCCCAGATTGGAGATGGACACCCATCACATAGTGTCATACAGCTCAAGCTACATTAGTCTCATGGCTCCTGTCCAAAACTGAAGACGCAAACTTCTGACACCAAAGATATCTTGAAATATCAACTACACTTAAAGAAAGGGGAAAAATAGCCAAGTCATATTCCTTTAACAACTTCACATTTAAAAGCAAGGATATTCAAACCTGGTCCTGGAGTAATGATCCAGCACAGTTTGGTGATTTACCTACACAAAGATCCCTCATTCAGTTCATCTGTAAATTAATAAGTATTGTATGTGCATTAGAGCAGGAAAATCAACAGGTTGTGCTAGGTTACAGCCCTCCAGGACCAGAGTGGGGTACCCAACTACATCCAAATACAAGCTTTTAAATCCCTACAGTGATGTTATACAGCTTACCTGTTGGGCAGGGGGGACTGGCCCACTGTCAGATGCCATGGATGAGATGTCCACCTCAGTTGCCAACTCTTCACTGGGCCCCAGACCCTCCTCCTCCCCTTCCTCCTGCCTTTCCAACAAACTTGCTGTCTCCACTTCTGGGGCCACAGAACTGGGAATGTTTTCCGGAGCTAGAATCACCTCAGTCCCTAAACTCAGAGTCTCCACCTCAGACTCCAGTCCAGCCTCGTCCTCTTCCTGTGGTTCCTCTCCCTCTGCCTCTGGTTCAGGTTCTTTAGGTTCTTCAAGGGGTTTGGGGAGCACAAGAAGGTCCCTGGTAAATTTGGGGACTCCGTTCAGAGCGGATGGAACTGGATCAATTCCGGCTGACCTTTCCTCGTCCTCATCCGAGTCGATGTGGAGCATAGCACTGAGGCGGGTGTTGGTTGGAAAGCTCGAGCGGAGTTTGGGAGAAGCGGCGCCCAAAGGCCGCTCTCCTGGGCCTTTTGGAAGCTCAATTGCATCAAGCTGCTCGCTGAAGGCACCCTGAAGCAGGTCTGGGGAAGAAGGGGCTTCATCATCCAAAGTCAGACCACATGTCTCTGTATCTGGTGATGGGATGCTACCCCCTTCCCCGTTTCTGCGGGAACCTTGGGATCCTGTGGGAGATGGACCCCCAGATGTAACCGGAAGAGGATGGGGTAAATCCTCATCATCTGAAGGTGTACCAGGGGGACAGTTCAGGGCTGCTGAACTGAGGAACGACTCAGGGGAGACATCTATGGGTAGAGAATTCAAGTAGCCTATTTACGACGAAAATGAGTATGCCTGAGTGTGACATCAAATGTGTTTTTTGGAAATTTATGAAGCAAATGTGAATGAGTGAAGGAGAAATCCAAATGCCATTTTATAATTACATTATTTTTACCTGTGTAATATGAAAGCGTCAGACATAGCAAAAGTACATCTAAAAATTATACATTTAATTGAATATGCTGATTTAAAAACAAAATGTATCCAAAGTGTTCATAAGAGAGTTCATGAAGTGATCTTAATAAAATAATTGATAAAAAGCAATTTTTTGTCATTTATATATATACCATTGCAAACAAAAAAACCTATCTGGAAAAATGTTTTGGATCAATTGATTATAAATATATTTATTACATTACTAACTAGGAAATCAATTAACATACATGTGATATGAAACCTTGTATCACAGAAATTATACCTTTATAGGAGAATAAAAAAATAAGTATCCCATTTCCAGAAAAGTTGTGATATTTTTCAAAATTAAATAAAAATAAAAATCAGTGATATGTTCATTCATGTGAACCTTTATTTAACTGACAAAACTATTGCAATTATTTTCCATAGTTTTACCGACCAACTTAATTGCATTTTGTAAATATACACAAATTTAGAATTTAATGGCTACAACACACTTAACAAAAGTTCGGACAGAGACTTGTTTTCCATTGTGCTACATTACCTTTTCTTTTAATAACACTTAATTGTTTTGGAACTAAGGATACTAATTGAATTAGTTTTGCAACTTGAAATTATGTCCATTCTTCCTTGATTCTCCTCTTCTTAATGCACCATACACTTTCAGTAGTAAACAGATCTGGAATGGTAGCAGGCCAGTCAAGCACATGCACCCTGTGTTTATAAAGTCATGCTTTTGTAGCCACTGCAGAATGTAGTCTGGCATTGTCCTGGAAGGAGATGTGCCCTTGATGACAACATGTGTCTCTCTAAAATCCTAATATACACCTCAATGGTACTTTTACATAGATGCAACTCACCCATGCCATGGGCACTGATGCACCACCAGACCATCACAGATGCTGGCTTTTGCACTTTTGTTAATAATCTGGATGGTCATTGTCATTTTTTATAGAGAACTTGAGACCCATTTTCTTTTGAAAACTAGCTGAAATGTGGACTCGTCTGACCACAGCACAAGGTTGTTGTCCTTCAGTCCACCTGAGATAAGCTTGGGCCCAAAGAATTTGCTGGCATTTCTGCAGAGAGGTAATGTATGGCTTCCTCTTTGCCTAAAACAGTTGCATGTTGCATCTCATGATGCAGCAACAAACTGTGATCATTTGCATTCAACAGTGGGTTCTGACCTTGCCCTTTATGTACTAAAATCTTTCTGAATTCTCTGAATTGTTTCACAATATTATGTACTGTAGAAGTTGAAAGAGCTACATTTTCTGCATAGAGATGTTCCTTTTGAAATGATGAGCAATTCTCTCACAAATTTTGCAACAAAGGGATGACCCATGACCCATCCTTGCTTCAAAAACTAAATTGTTGATGGATTAAATTTTTGAAAAATTTTTCTTTGTACTTTTGTCAGTGAATAAAGGTTCACATGAATAAACATATCACAAATAATTGTTTTAATTCCATTTTGGAAAATAGCCCAAGATTTCTGGAAATAGGGTTTGTAATGACTGTAAACCTTTAAACGTTAAAGACTTTACATGTGCATGTGTGTTATCTTACCATCTTGGTTAGTAGACGTCACATCAACCTTAAACTGCAGCTGACCGCTTACATGGTCAGTAGGTAACCGGCGACAGAGAGAGAAGGTCAAGGACTGGTTCCTGTGACAAATACATATTCATACTTGTTTTTTTTTTGCTTTCAAGCCTGTTGTATTGTGATGCTGATAAAAATGGGTGTGATATATACTTTAATCTCTCATAGAAAAAAAAACAATTAAAAGAATACCGATCGTTATACTGAGGCCTGCAGCTCATTTCTACACTTATTTAGGTAGACATGTATTTCATAACGAGTATTTAGTTAATACTCTTCCCATTCAGAGAGCAAAGACCAGTTGTGCTACCACCCACAGACGGCTGCAGCACCAATGGAGTTTAAATCAGAGACCTTCTGATGGTAGGCCTAACACTTAGACAGCTGCACCACTCGGGAACTTCAGCTTCTTCTTCTTCTTCTCATTATTATTATTATTATTTTTACTATTATTATTTTTATTATTATTATTATTATTATTCAAATTTGTTTTATAATTAATAATCATTAATTAAAGTCTAAGTACTTTAAGTACAGCTGATACAAATATTATGTGAAGAAATAATCAGACTGTAATTTTTAATCTATCACATTTTGTGAGACAGTGTTCAATGTCCTTTGAATTAAAGTGTGCAGGCTGACAGTTTGAAATTTGCATTGGTGCAGTTCATTTTTGCTCACAGTTTTCCTGCCAGCATGACAAACAAAATAAGTCATGTGACACCTGGAACTCTATTGATTGAAAACTCTTCATTCACCTTCAAATGAACTGCTAATCCTATAGGTTCACATCAGAGGTTTTGCCACCCACGGATGTGTAACACTGGATCATTTTCCTCAATAAATGAAGGATTGGATTGTCTTTATCTATTCTTGGACTTGAAAATCTGATGATGTTTTAGCTCATATTTACGCAGAAATATAATAACTTCACAAACGTTTAAGCATCTCTTAATGTCTGGGCTAAAGAGAACAGAATTACACTTGCATTTTGGATAAAGTTTGCATGTTTATGTCTTTATCTGCAGATGCCAAGCATTCATGCTAAATGACTTGTTCCTTTAGGTATGAATATCAAATTTACATGAATGAAAGATAAAATTATATACAATTAGGCAGTGAGCAGGAGTGAAACAAGGAGAATCTGCATGGCCCTTACCCTGACGCATGTCTTTCCATCAGCCTCTGGATAGGGATGTTCAGCTGACCCAGGAAGCGTTTGATAATTGGTCGACTTTTGGCAAACTTGTCCTTCACCTCAATTACAAGGACGTCTGTCATCAGTGCCACAAAAGTGTGCCTCTAAACAGAGAGACAGACACCAAAACAAGTCTGTTGGGGAATATAAGTGTGTGTGTAGCTGTACTTGAGGATTACAGGCATGCATTTATGTATCTACAGTCTGACTGTAGCTTTAAACTGCCAATTAAAAGTTTGGAGCCACCCTGTCTGTTTGAGTTTGCTGCTATTTGGTAAGCAGCAAAACATCTACAAAGTGTTTAGAATGAGAAAGCTATTTTCAAATCCTTTGGATATATTTAGCTTCAACATTTCATGCTAAATGTTCAAAGTATCTTCCTCAGTATGAAGAACAGGTTTCACATAAATAATGATGTTCTCTTTCCAAATCTACTGCACACACCGAAGCATTTTTGACCCAAAGATAATTTATACCTGTGGACATGGACAACATAAACCAAGCAAAAACATAATTTAATATGACAAAATGAAATTACCACAGGCAGACAACACTGTTTAAGAGTAGCCCAGTGCTTAGCGCAGTGGCATGACTAGGATGGCACTGGCCATCTGATTGCTACCCCTTACTGAATCTAGTAGTTGATAAGTTATCACTTGTCATGACAAGTGGAAAAAATAGACACGAGCAGTGCGAGGTCAAAATAAAAGACTACACTAACTGACAGGTCTCTTTGAAGTTTCTTCTGGGGGAGATTGTGAAATGCACTGTATAAATTCACAAAACTCCCTGACTGTCGTATGCAAAAGTTTTAACACCTCTGGTTAAGGGATACCTTTGTTGATTTTTAAAGTGAAAACATGTACATGAACACTTATTAATAAAAATGTCTATTTGTTTGCTAAGTTTAACATATTGGGAAAAATGTAAAATAGTATATTACAATGGATGCATATTAAGAGAAATGACTGATATTCTTGGTATTTTGCTTTAAATGTGGTTTTCTGATGCTTTTTTTGAAAATATGGCACATTTGGATACTGTCGATATTTTGCTTTGAGCTTCCTTAGCTTTTCTTCCTCCAGCCAGTAGTGACCTAGGCTATACAGACAATATGTATGTGTCGCCCTTGGCTTGCTCTTTGGGGGCTCAGACCCGGTTTCTGTAAAGCTGCTTTGTGACAACGTCAGTTGTAAAA
>JBBPDA010109473.1:0-10273 GCA_037974385.1 Arnoldichthys spilopterus
TATCTATCTATCTATCTATCTATCTATCTATCTATCTATCTATCTATCTATCTATCTATCTATCTGTCTGTCTGTTTATTACTCTGCCTGTCTGTGTATTTCTCTATCTATTAGCAAGCTAATGCACTAGCAAATGTCAGAAACCAAGACCGTGGGTGATTGACTATAAAGAAAGGACTTTTTGATTTTCTCTCGCTTTATACTGCAATGCAAATTCAGTCCAATGGTTTCAGACCATGCACGATGGAAGCGAGGCTGTACATGTAAATATGAATAAAAACAGCCAAAAAAAAAGAAAAAAAATCTAATCTGAATGAAAGCACAACACTGACCTTCACGAACATGCAGTATGATTTAAAAAGACTACACAGACACCCAGTGTCACACTAATACATCTGTCTCAGAAATGTAAAGTGAAAGGAAGGCCAAGCAGCTTTCACTTCCATACATATCAACATGAGTCCTATATGTAGGAGAGCGCATATAGAGAACATAGTGCGTAAAGAAGAAATCCACTGAGGTTTCAAATTTTCCACATTCATTGTAGTTTGGTGTGGTTTTGCTGTTCTAGAGAAACCTACAGATCAGGTGCAACATCCGGGCCCAGCTGCCCACCACCCAATCATTGTGCCCTACAAAACACTTTGTTTGCATGCTTCTATATTGGCAAATGGCAAAAGATAATAAAAAAAAAAAAACAAGGAGAAAATCAGCCTTGTGCATCCCCCATTTAAAAGGATCCACTATTTAACACTGGAGGTTGTATATACATCACTATATACTGCCTGTGATCTCTGAATGCACTGTATATGGACGATACGTATGATCTGTGATTTGCTGTTGTTGATGTGATTTTCCCTGTTCATCCCCTGAATGTACAGCCCCTTCAGACAGATTCACTTTAGGTCTTTTTCACCCGTATTTTCCTTCCACTCACAGAAAACAAGGTATTAACAGTGCGATTAACTCTGTACAAACTATATCAGTGAAATGGCAACCTCCAAGGTACATCTTTAGTACCGTTAGTTAGAAAACAAAATTGCATTATAATAGAGTCTGAAAAGTTCACAGTGGTGGCGAATGGAACCAGACATCCGGTTCCTCTCAAAGCACCCTCACAGAAAGTTCTCACATGAAATGATGATGAAGATGCTTCCTGATGCCTGAGACATTGTTTTTATCAGAGTTTGAAGAAGATTTTTGGCCTAACAGTATAACCATTCAGGGTGGAAGGGTGCATGCAGGGTGCTGTGAATAGTCCTTAAAGTAATTCAGTTCAGATTCACTTTATCAACTTTCCATAGAAACACTGAGTAGACCCGTCAACCCTCACTGGAGGTGGAGAGTCAATAAAATGGCTCTATTTGTGTTGTAGGTGTGACTCCGGGTTCCAATCACCACCACTTTAAGGAAATCTGAGTCAATACAGTGAACCATTTCACACTAAACCCAATCTGAATGAACACTGAATTTTGTTTTCATCTCAACCATTTTTGTATTTGAAAAAAATGGTGGAATTTTCCTTTCAAGGCTAAATTAATAACATTATGTCATATACAGAAGACAATAAAGTACATTATACGATTGTCCAGTTATGTAAGGGTTATGACAGTAATCCTTACATGATTGTGAGGATGTGGGTCATCTGATTATTTTCTCCTTTGGTCACATAATCCATTGACTTGTATTATATTTTACAATTTGGTCTTGACATTTACAATAACACTCATTGAAAATACCAAGCACTTTTAAATGACACACTAGGGATTAACTCCTTAAAGCCTATGATTATTTTTCAGTTACTGATCTTCTACATTATCAATGTAATCTTATATACTATGAGGCTAATATGTAGATGATGTAGTTTTTTGAGTGAAGACTTAAAATACATAAAAAAAATCAAAGGCCTTTGGGGTTTAAAGGAACAATCTAGCATTTTTCCATCTAATCTCTATTGCTGCATCTGTAGCATACAGTCAGTTATCACTAGCAATCATTTTAATGCTTTTTCTTCCCCCAAGGATACTTTGGAAAATAACAGAAATTAATAGTGCAGAATGCCTTTTTGACCCTTCAATAGCAGTATATAAGAAAACTATTCAATCATATTATTTGTTTTCCATAGTACTTTGAAAGCATTGCACTTCTTAGGCCCTGTCCACGTGGGCATTCAAATCTTGTATAAATGATTGAGCTCCCTCTGAACTCTTAGGGTTTTGGTAGAGATGATTGATTGACTTCAATATGACGTTACATTCATGTTTGTTTGTCTCTGTTCAACTCTAACCTGAAGCCCACACTGCAATTCTGTGTGTTTACCTGTGGGGGGCAGTAATCAGGCAGTCCAGAGTGTTTTTAACCTGTAGGGTTTCCAAGTTAATCTTTCATTGGATTGGTAAAATACATAGCCGGTGGCTTTTTTTAGACCTGAACCTTGACCTCTTTCTCCTGATTCAGCATAAACATCACCACCGCTACTGGGTTCACCCTCTGACTGCACAATCATGGGACATTTCTGGTTCTCCAAAGAGATAAAGTAACATCATGTAAACACAGTGAAGATGCTTTGTTTGTGCTTATGAGGATTTTGACAGAAATTGAGTCAGTTCAATGAGCAGAAGAACAGTTGGCAATTGATTGGATACACAGCTGACCACACAAATGTCGTTAAAAGGGGAACAATAGCAGGGTGTCAAAACACACACACCACAGTTAGCAATGTATGGTGCTGCAAACCAGTCAGAGTGCCCATGCTCACCCCTATCCAGTGCCAAAAGCACCTACAATGGGCACATGAGTATCAGAACTGGACTATGGAGCAATGGAAAAAGGCCTGGTCTGATGAATTCAGCTTTCTGGCCAGGTGTGTGATGGGGAAAATTGGGAAAATGTGGCACCAGGATGCACTATGGCAAGACAGCAGAACAGCAGAGGCAGCGTGATGCTCTGAACAATGTTCTCTTGGGTCCTGGCTTTCATGTGGATGTCATTTTGACATGTAGTACCTACCTAACATTGCTGCAGACCAAATGCTCCCTTCACGGCAATGGTGTTTCCTAATGTTGCCTCTTTCAGCAGGATTATGCTCAGTACCTCGCTGCAAACATTGTTCAGTAACAGTTTGAGGAACATGACAAGGATAACCAAGGTGTTGACTTGGCCTCTAAATTCCCCAGATCTCAGTCCAATGGAGCATCTGTGGCATGTGATGGACAAACTAATGTGATCCATTGGGACTCCAACTCACAACTTCTGGTCTGAGCTGTTTTGGTGCCATGACGGGGACCTTAGCCCAATAACCTGGATGTAGATACACCCCAGGTTGCACATTGTGTAAAATATTTTACAGAACTTCTCCTTAAAGTTTAAATTGAAGAGACTAGAAAATGCTTCCCAATACTGAATCACTGTAATGACTGAAACATTCAGGTCTATTTTTAAACACGGCAACAAGAGCAGTTCGGATCAAAAACGTGCCATATGCAGTACACATTTAGCACTGTTTGTACAGTTGAAGCTATTTTAAGACTTGGCATGGCACTGGTTCAGCTTTAAATTCAGCACCATGCTGTGAAGCAATGTGGTTTTACACAATCTGAGATGCTGCCCTTGTTTGGATTGAGATGGCTTGCAAAAAAAAAAAAAAAACTCCCAGAGCTCATCATTAACAGAAGCAAAAAATCAAAATGCAATGAATTCATCAAAGATTGAGGGAATCTGACATATGAAGAGCTCAAAACTTTGAGAATATTGGCACAGCAAGGTTCAGTTTATGAAGCTGAGGCTAATGCTGACATCTAAAATAAGTACATTATTTTCAGTACTAGTTCAGATGAGTAATACAGTCTTCCAAACAAACAGTATGTCAATAAATGTTTAATTTTTATTTATGAAGCACTTTTAAAACATGTTTACTAAATATCACATCTGACATATCGCCGCTTGTGTCTCAGAGAGGAGAAAACAAAAACTTTTTTAACTTTTAGTGTAATTTATACTTTGGTCTCAGTGTGAACAAACAAAAGATTTTATGAAATTAGTGGACTAATTATTCATTCATTCATTCATTCATTTATTCATTCATTTATTCATTTTCTGAGCTATTCTCCTAACTAGGATTGCAGGAGATTATCCCAGCACTCACAAGGCAAAAGGAGAAGAAACACTCTGGACATGTCACCAACAGACACAGACAACCATATTTAGAGGACAGTTTAGCATCTTGAGTCCACATAAATGTCTTTGGACTGTGGAAGAAAACAGGAGCTCCCAGCATAAACCCACATAGACACAGGGAGAACATGCACACTCCACACAGAAAGAACCCTGGACTCCAGTACAAAATACCTTCAATTTCTGGAGGAAACCTTTACTTTAGAATTGCTTTTTTAAGTATGCTATGTTTATCATCATCATCATTATCATTCTTTATTTAAACTGGTGTTAAAAATAAGGAAGAAGTTCATTTTCAGGGAATCAGAGTATTACAACAACAGGACGATAAGTTTATAAAAGAACAAAGACATAATAAAGCGTGTTATGCTGTCCAGTGATGTTTTGTTAACGGCAGTTCATAAAGATATGATGAAGCTTCATGTGACTCAGAGAAGCATGTTCTCATCTTCTCCCTCCCTGTTGGTGAAATCATATGTTGGAGGATTCCTTGCTAGTGGGTGGATTTTGTGATGAGGGTTGGACAAGTAGGAAAAAATATATAATTAATAGGTTAAAAAAAATGAAAATAACAATGACAAAACAATATAAAAAACTAGCTAAACAATTTAAAACCAGGACTAAGAGTTATCAACAACACATGCCAGTATAAGAGAACTAAAAAAGGAGTGATCCTAAAACCAACTAACACCTAAAAACCTAGAGATACAATCTACCATTCTCCTATTCAGTTTGCTGCAAATGCTACGCTTGTAACACATCACTGCCACCTGTAACTTCAGAAATGCTACTATGTGACTTTTTGCATAGAATTAAATAAAAAAAAGTAGAGTTAATGTTGTTGGTGCCACGTTGTTGTGCATTGTCACATAACAGATTCATGTTATGAATGGATCAATTTGCATGATCCACCTACCATGAATCCAATCCTATCCAGTGCCTGAACTGGTACTCACTGTAAATACCATCACTTTCTAAACAAAACCTAGTATATGCAAATTGAAAGTTTTACAGGAGGAGAAAATGTTCTTAACATTTAATGAAAGTTTAGATTAAAATATTGTTTTATGTCATTTTTGGCCAATTCAGGACATTTTCAAAAGGTCAACATTTTCTGTAATTTTGTGCCATTTCTGGTTGTCCATCTAAGAAGTTTTAACACACTATATAGGACACAATCAATTTGCTTACCTTAGACAGCTTATATTTATCTTTTCTACTAGTTTTTCTTCTTTTTTTGTTCTCTTTCTCCTCCCTCGCCTTCCCCTGGAATGTTTTGCCAGGGTGACACTGTAAATAAAAATTTGGTTTAAATGCCTTAGTAAAATAATGGTTAAATAAAAATAAATTAATAAATCTCTTGGTATTCAAATAAAGCTCTTGGTATTCAAAATGGGACTAAGGATAAAGAGATTTTTCTGAAAAAAAAAAACTACATCACATTTCCATGTACAAAACTAGGAGGAGCAGGACCCGATTGTCTTAACATCTCCAAATGCCTCCCCAAAGCTTCACGTTGCTCCCCCTCTCTCACGGTAAAAGAAGCTTTCAATTTCAGCTGGATTGTTGACATAGGCTGGGTGATTTTGTTGAGTTCGGTGTCAGGGACATTTTTATACGCCGCCTCAGACACACGCTAGCCTTGACTGCAGTGTCAGCTTGCAGCATTTCATTTTCTCCAAACTACCCGTCACCCAATCATACCCTCCAGCTGGGGGGGGTTGGAGGGCTTTCAGAGTTATAACAGCAATGGATCAAAACACATCCTCAATATGTCTGTCCAGCCTTCCTCTCTATCTCAGCCAGCACAGCGTGAATGCACAGCGCTCCATCCTCACCTGAAGATACAGCGCGCATACCAAACGTGTACTTATTCGTTATGGAATCCATTTGTAAACACATATGGGGCAAAACGCAGAGCCTGAGGAGATGGCAAAACATATTAAAGAGATAGATCCGTTAAAGAGGCGAGACGTGTGAAGTTTACTTCATTAGTTTGGAGCCCATTTGGAAGCAGAACTGATGTTTGTTGCTCTAACGTTCAGTTTTGGCTGCAGAAATAAACCCTAAATCTCAATTTGGTCCTACTTTATAGTAAATATCCCTATAATTGTGTGATAATGCTAACAATGTTAACAACACATGTAATAACAATGTAACTACCTATAACACGTCACCGTTACAGCTGGATAGCAGTAGTACAGTTAATGTAATTACACATGTTTATCAGCATCAGTATTTAACTGTTTATTACATGTAATAACATAGGATTCGCCTGTGTAATTACAGTGAAAACTGATGCTAATGCAAATTGTTACAAGTTGTCTACTTGTAACAGTGAATCCATCAACAGTAATTACCCTCCAGTAGTGGAGTCAAGCCCCCCTTAGAGTTTAATACACCGATCAGCCATAACATTAACACCACTGACAGGTGAAGTGAATAACATTGACTCTCTAGTCATTTCATTGCAGTGGCACTTCAGGGTGATGGGATATATTAGGCACCAAGTGAACAGTTAGTTTTTAAGCTGATGTGCTTGAAGCAGGAAAAATGGGCAAAGGATCTGAGGCACTTGGACAAGGGTTTCAGAAAACACAGTGTACCATAGTCAAAGATGTTTCAGCAGCATGAGGGATTGATTGGTGTTCCACCTACCATTAACCTAGCCAGTTCCCAAACTGGTACTAACTACATCATCAGTGTTGGAATAAAAGCTTGCATCTCCAAACTGATACTTTCACAGGACAAGAAGTGTATGTAAAGATGTTCTTTGTCCTGTGTCGTGTGTTAAAATGACATTGCATTAAAATTCCATGAATGGACCACCAGAAATGGTCCAAAATTACAAAATAAGTTGACTTTTTCTTTTAATTGTGGTAAAAATTAATGCATGGACCACCAGAAATGGTCCAAAATTGCATAAAACATTTTTTAAACATAAACTTTAATTGTAAGTTAATAACAGTTTTTACATTTTGTAAAGTTAACAATGAATTGACTTTAACAACACTTTTATTTGCCCAATTCTGTTTAGAACAGAACAACATGAAAAGCACTACAATTTCATTAAAAAAACTAGAAAAACTGCTAAAGTCCATAATAAAACATAACACTTTTCTTTATGGAGTATATTACAGTAAATATCATGGGACTGAATCAAAAAATATCTCTGTTTATTTTTTACATAGAGTTATTATACAAAGGTATACAAAGTGAAACTCCAGTGATGCAAAAATGTGTATATACACATCCAGTATATCAAGATGTACTGTAAATAAAAAGCAATGTCCCACCAGTTCTCACCCACATCACACTGTGTGTTCTCTACATCAGTAAACATGGGACAGATTCTCTCAGCGTGTCTAATCCATCCTTGACCATCTTCTGCAGATATGTTCAGGCATCCAATTTTGTAAACCACTCTATAACTGTGAGGGAGCACTGAATCTTCCGTGTCTGATCTCATTTGTAGCTCCAGTGCTTGCTTTTCCTCTCAGGTGTCTTCCACCCAAGAGTAAAATGCAATATAAAGCAATATGTTGTCAGTATATTCCCAACGACCTGGAATTTACTTTCTGTAAATTGCATTTCTGTATAGGACCTGACCTGGGTATACATCTTCATCTCCAGGCCAATATTTACCTAAAATCTTTCCATAGATTCCCACTGGATAGGTGGTGATACAGTGGAATCAAAACACCTGGTGAACACACACACACACATACATACACACACACCAATCAGCCACAATGTTGAAACCACTGACAGATGATGTGAGCAACATTGATGATCTTGTTATAGCGGCTCCTGACATGTGGCTGGTATATATTGGGCAGCATGTGAACAGTTGGTTCTTGAAATTGATGTGTTAGAAGCAGTGTAAAGATCTGAGTGCCAAGTTTAGTCAAAATAAAGCAGATCTTGGGGAGTGTTCCAGGTATGTAGTATTTAGTACCCACGAAAAGTGATCCAAGGAAGGACAACTGGTGAATCGATGACAGGCTCATGCACGTATGAAGCAAAGACTAGCCAGTCTGATCTGATCCCACAGAAGAGCTGTGCATGCAGATTCACATACCACCTACCTTAACACTGCTGCAGACCAAAGACACCCAGTCATTGTAGTAGTATTCCCTAATAGCATTGGCTTTTTTAAGCAGGAAAATGCCACACTGCAAATATTGTTCAGGAACAGTTTGAGAAACAAAGTTCAAGGTTTTGACTCGGTCTCTAAATCCTGCAGATCTCAGTTCGATTGAGCATCTGTGGGATGTGCTGCCCTAGTCTGATCCGAGGAGCCCTACCTAACAGCTTATGGGTCTTAAAGGATCTGCTGCTTGGTGCCAAAAACCACAGCACAGATTCAGAGGTCTCTATCGCCAGGGTCAGAGCAGTTGTAGTGGAACTACACAATATTAGGCAAGTGGTGTTATTGTTATGGCTGATTAGTATATATGACCATATGACTTTTATTCTTTAATTTCAGAATATTTGGGAGAAAGCTTCTGTGACTATCTGTAAGAATGTATAAAAAGATCACGTTCCGAAAGAAATGTGAACTTAAAATTTGCGTGTTGTGGCTTTTATATTTCAGGGAAGGACGTGTCTATAGATAACTGTGTCATACAGCGTCAAAAACCACATAAACAGGTCTGTTAATGATCGGTGCCATAGCATAGCTGTGCAATTAGTACGATCAGTGTTTTACACGTTATCCACACTTGCCCTGTGCTAAACTAAAGAAGCAAACTTGCAGCAAGCATGTCTCAGCTACATTTCAGGGAAAAGTGAGGGAAATTTGATTTATCGCCAAACTAACGCTCTAATTTAAACACAGAGGACAAAAAGATTAGGCCGATTGACAGATGAGCGAGTGAGGTTTATATCAGCTCTGATTGCCAGCCATCTGGAATCAGCGTCCTTACTGAGGAGAGATATCTAAAATATGCACTCGCATGCATGCAGGCTTAAAACACACACACACACACACACACACACACACACACACACACACACACACACACACACACACACACACACACACACGGCCTCATTCTCAACAGTGTATTAAAATGCACAGGAGCACAGCAGAACTCACACACTCGCTTGCATTAACAAGGCCATCGGTTGTATTTTACATGTTTTTTTTTGTGCATTTTGCACATTCCACATGACATTCCGCACGGTGGTTAAATCAGCATGGTACATTTACTGAACATGCCGTACGATGCCGCTGCTAACATGAAACACACAAATGTATACTGCAGGAGGAATTAGCTATTTGCATTTCACTGCACCGGCTTTCGGCTTATCCTTTCACACCATATGACAGCGCGGCTTACTGTGATTACAGACAAAAAAATAAGAGCCTTAACATGATTTTCTTAATTAATTCATTCTATAAAAGTAATGAGTTGTTTCAATTTATTAATTGCCCTCATATTTAGCCTCATAATGCATTTCATTAAGATCCCAAATCCAAATCCCGATCTTAACCCTTAGGCGTGCAACGTTATTATGGCCATTTTGCTACTATGTTCATTTAAACGGCACAATAATTTAAAGGACGCCTGGCCAAACCTGTGACCATGGGTGTAAACATGTCTTCTTCCTTAGTAGTGTTGCTGCAGTAGAGTCAGAACTCCTTTCTGATGGCACTGCCCTGGAGTCTAGTGGTGGCATGCTTTACACCACTCCATCCAGCGCTTAGCATTGCACATGATCTTAGGCATGTAAGTGTGGCTGAAACGCAAAACTGCTGATCTTGAAGATGGGAGGAACTTTTAAAAAACTGCTTTTGGTGGTGGGCTGTTTTGAAGTGCCATTATTTTGTTAGCTGAAGAAAGGCAGAATGTCAATGTTACTGCTAGCCTATTGAAGTCATATAAGCCAGTTTGGCTCATTTTCTCCAGCTAAAAAAAGTTAAAAACTCATCTCTGGGAAATGTAAAATATTTTCTTTATGATTAAGTTTGACCATTGAGAAGAAAGACATATGATAATGCTAGTGTGGTTGTATGTCGGCCCGGGCACTACTGAGGTACCCTTGAGCAAGGTACCGTCCTGCTACACTGCTCCCCGGGCGCTGTTGATAGCTG
>JBBPDA010109474.1:0-10272 GCA_037974385.1 Arnoldichthys spilopterus
TCCAATCCAATCAACCTACTGCAAGCCTTTGGACAGTGGGAGGAAACCGGAGCACCCGGAGGAAACCCACACGAACATGGAGAGAGCTTGCAAACTCCACACAGAAAGGCACCTGTGGCCAACCTTCTCACTGTGAGGCGACAGTGCTAACCACTGCACCACTGTGCCGCCCGGGCTCAGACCCGGTTTCTGTAAAGCTGCATACCTGCAGTTGATGTTAGTGTCAACGTTTCTTCAAGGAAAGGTCAGGATTTACCAAAATTATAATTTAAAAAAGAACGAGCGCATTTTCAAAGTAAAATTAAATAATCTTCTGATTAATAATCTTCTCCCCTATATGGGGGAGCTCCCAAAGAAAAGGTTAGAAAATGAGTGCAGAGCTTTAATTTGCATTAAAGGTCTCTGGGCACACTGAATGATGACCAGACAGAGACTATATACCAGTTCAGAAAAACCATGTGTTTGCCACATATCAAACCAGTTTAATCCAGCTGTGAGTGTCATGGGGGCAGCGTCTAAAAGTCTGGTCTTTACAGTGTGACGAAGGAGTGTCCTAGATAGGAGGTATGATCATGTGTAAACATTAACATAAAAGCGAAGAGAATGTTTAGTCTAGTGGAGATCAATATATCCTTCTGAAATGGTCTGTTTGGTCTACAGATGGTGAGGTGTCAAGGGTCCTGGAGTTTAAGGGTGTAAGAACCTCAGGCCTCTCACCAGATTCACCACAGTAATCCCCTTGGAGGCAAGCGGGCCCATAGCAGAGACTTCTGATATCTCAGCAGAGGTTGCAGAACAAGGACTGAGAGTTACACCCCTTGGCTCAGTGAGATACAAGGGACCAGCACTGATTCAAAGGACAGATAAAACCATGAGAAAATGGGTTCTGTGTGAGAAAAATCTTGACCTTAAGAGTTCAAAAATCCTTTCACTGCCCTGGTTTTTCTTAACCTTTCCTCCTTGATAACACTAGCCCATTCTAGGTCCTTTTCCTCCTGTTTTTTTTTATTTTAAAATTAACTTATACTTAATTTTAAACCATGGCTGAACACACACACAAAGAATGTATCAGAATGCACTAAAAATAATTCCCCCATCCATCACTCATTCTTAATGGTGAGAGTGTTTTTCCGTGTTTTTCTCTTTTTCTCCTTGTTTTCACCTTTGCAATGTCTCACCTTGAGAGCAATCCCCTAGAGGGGTAAATGTGTTTGGAGGCAAGCCAATGTCATTCATATTCATGTGAAATAAAATAACTGCTGTTGTCTTTTTTCTGTATACTAAATGTTTCTATATAGACTCATGAAGCGTGCTGGAGGATTAGGATAGTTACTTAATTACTTGGCTTAAAAGCACTATCAACTGCTGTGCAAACGGCCTATGACATGAAAAAAGTTAAATTAAAGCTGCTAAAATATTCAGCCTCAAATGAGGCAGAATGATTTGCTGAGGCAAAAGTAGTGCTTTATCTACAATTATGCAAATCATACACAATCAAATAACAACAGACACAACAACCAAAGCAACAAATGTACAGTACTTATCATACAGAGAGACACAACTCCACCTACCATTTCAGGCAATCACAACATCTAAAATACAAAGATCTCATGGCAGTCTAAATCACCAGTGCTCCGTACTTTGCCATGCTGGATCTTTCTGTTGGTGGATACTTCAATGTTGTTTCAGTTTTGGGAACAATATGGAATGTGTCTGGGGCAGCATACATGCTGCTTTTTGTTATTTGTTTTTATACTTTATGCTTTTATACTTTTTTAATGTGCATCAGTCAACTGCATAAGCCAGACAGTTATTAGACACATTAGCAAACTCCTGAGGAAGCTAGCTAGTTAAGCGCTGTATGATTTAAAATGAGATATTTTTTATGATATTATTATGTAACTATAGTTCATTTAAATAAGAGAAAAAGTGCCTTTTGCCTCTCACTATGTTTGGACAAAGATTTGTCTTGGGCAAGTGCTGATCATGTGATGCAACGAAGCTTTCCATTAAAGGATATTGGATGCAGCAAGGTAAAGTTAGAAATTTGACCTTGTTGTTAAAACAACCACACGGTGTTTCCTATAATCTTTCAAGAATGCTCAACAGAGGGGTAAGCTTTACTGGAAGTTTGAATTTAACATTTAAATTTTTTTTTGCATATTCATTGAATATACCAAATATGTTGAATATGTATTGTTTGGAACTATAATAGATTTTCTCAAGATGATTACTATGGCCAAAAGTTCGCAATAATGATATTATTGCCACCTAATTGTATTTGTGTGCCACTGACTATGTCTAACTGTAGTGTAGAACCACACTAAACGTTATCAATTAATAATCTGTTGTCAGCCCCTTCTGTCATGAAATATGCCTTTTGTGGATGATACTTTTATACCGAGTCATGATTCCTTTATCCCACTTGAATATTAACTTTCCACTCTGATTATGCCTCATCCTTAGATTTACATTTATCTGACGCTTTTATCCAAAGCGACTTCCAAGACGTGGAGCAGTGTAGTGGGACGGTACCTTGCTCAAGGGTACCTCAGTAGTGCCTGAGCCGGGATTTGAACCTGCGACCTTCAGGTCCCCAGCGCAATGTCCTAACCACTAGGCCACCACTGCCCACATCCTTGTGTGTAAAAGTTATTATGCACACAAAACATAAAGTTGGTCTAGCCAAAACATTGTAAAGTAATTTCTTTGTATGTTTTTCAGTTAGGTAAAGGTTCAAGATTGTAGATTTATAGATTTTTTGTTTTTATTGCATTTTACAACATTTTCCACTTGTCCAGAAATGGGGTTGGTATAATTGACATATATTCATATTCATATTTAAGATTTTAAGTGCACCCAAAGACCTGTTAAGTGCTCATTCATGATGTCTTGTTTTACATTTTTTATGAGGTGAAATGCAGGCCAAACACCCTCCCTCTGTCAACATGGAGAAGATCACAGAAATGAAATGAGACAATAAGCCTCTGACATTCATATTTAAGACAATGGTTGTTAAAATACATAAACTCAGTGAGGGGGAGAAAATAAAGCTGTTTCAAACAACTTGACCTCTGGAAAATGACACAAATATAGTTTGTCTTCCAACTTATTAATAATGATTTGAGAGATAAAACTTCTCCAAGGACCACAGGTGAATAATTACAGCTGTTGACTACATACCAGGCTCATCAAGTCTCAAGACTGCATCCCACGCTCATCAAGCTCATCAAAACTACAATTAAACCCTCTGTGACAACAAAATATTTAGAAAGCTTTCCAGAACAAAGCCTTTGCTGTTGTCAAATACAAACATTTTCTTCAGTAGTGGAAAATGATGTGTCATGCCCGAGCTCTGAAAAATCACAGTTTTGACTAAGTTTTGAATATTTTACAAAATGTAATAAAAACAATAATCTGAAATATGTCAATTTCTGTTAAACTTTAATTCCTGTTAAACTTTAATTCCTGTTAAACTAACTGACAAAGATACAAAGAAAAGATTTTCAGTAGTTTTACTGACCAATTCTATTTACTATATTCTGTAAATATACACACATTTAGAATTTGATGGCTGCAACACACTCAACAAAAGTTTACCATTGTATTACATCACCTTTTAATAGCACTTTTTTAATTGTGTCCATTCATACTTGATAAGACTTTAGCTGCTCCAAGATCTGTTATCATTTTCAAGAGTCTCCTCTTCATGACATACCATACATTTTCAGTAGGAGGTAGATCTTTACCTCCTCCACCAACTCCATATCTTTGGTCAGAAATGTTTTACTCTGCCCCCTAGTACATCACTTAGCATCCATGCGAATGAAATAGATGAATGAAAGCACATGGGCAGTGATGGTTACATCATTTAAAAATTATTTTCTTACACACAATATACAATCAAGGAAATGCAGTGTTATTCTGCTAAGCAGACTTTCTTAAGTATTTTGCATTTTCCCCTCTTTTTATTTCCTTTGTTCCCATAGAATCTGTGAAGTTTATTGGCAGCTTCTTTATTGACTTAGTATGAAGAGCATACCCTAAATAACTACATTTATTTTTCGACTATTTTAAGCCACATCTGATGGCCAAATCTACAATCTTATATTGTCTATAAGTCTTCCTTGTCCATCCAGGATAAATATCTTAACACTACCCATATCTCATAATTCTGCACGAACACTCGTTCTTGTGCTATTTTCTTTCTTTTTCTCTTGTTCTTTCTATTTTCCCTCTTTGCACCAGTAGCTGCATTCGGAATAATTTGAGGAGTAGGTGAGTCCTTAGTGAAACCACAGAGGAAGTTTTGGGTTAGTTCACAGTGGGCTTTAACCATTGTTTGTCAAGTCCACTCAAAGGGCAGTAAGTGTTTATTGTGAGGAGCACCAGCAAGCAAAGGAACTTTAACACAAGACCAAAAGTTTGGGGGCTGATACTGATCTCTGCCAGGTATACTCAAAAAAATATATACGGTGAAGGTAGGCTATTACAGAATACAAACAGTATTAAAAAAGCTGTTTATTTGAACATGATAGATAGAGATCTGGCAGGGGTGACACCATGATTACAGAGGTGGTTCACCCAAGGTGAGACTTGGCCATTGCACTCCGGTCATGTTGACCCTTGCGAATTCCCCAAATGTAAGAATCTCGACTGCATAACTTCTGGTAGCGGAGGACTGTGTTCACGCTCTCCCCTGATGTAGGGAAGTGGTAGCGTAGTGGTAAGAACATTGCTCTTGTGAACTGAAGGTCACAGGTTTAAGGTCCAGCCCGGGCACCACTGAGGTACCCTTGAGCAAGAACACTGCTACCTAGGCGCTGTTGATAGCTGCCCACTGCTCCATGTGTGATGGGTTAAATGTAGAGGTCGCATTTTGTTGTGGTGCTTGACTGTGTTCACAATGACAAATTTTCATTTCATGATGTTTTCAGTCACTCAAGCACTGTACTACTGTAAAAACAATTTTGTGTTAATAAATCTGTTAGTTGCTTGAGTTTTCAAATTTATCAGCATTCAGGCCAGGTTGTTCCAGGTTGGGTTGGATCTTGAAGCTGCAGTGCAAAGGCCTTCAAATATAATGTTTTAAATCACATTTTAAAAAAAATGTAAAAATAAAAGTATTGGTATTGGGTACTAGTCTTGGTATTACTTGGTATCTTATTACAAGAAAAATTTGTGGTATCCAGGCCTTCTGCTATCTTGGTCTGTGCTATCCAACACCTTCACCCACAGTTTCCCAAGGCAGACTCTTCTTCTACTCCATGATTTA
Organism: Arnoldichthys spilopterus; assembly: GCA_037974385.1. Classification (NCBI taxonomy): domain Eukaryota; kingdom Metazoa; phylum Chordata; class Actinopteri; order Characiformes; family Lepidarchidae; genus Arnoldichthys; species Arnoldichthys spilopterus. The sequence continues at coordinate 5,276 of JBBPDA010109474.1, forward strand.
ACTCATCTCTCAAATATAGCAAGGGCGTGAGCCTTTTCACACAAAGCCCCTGCTATGGAATATTCTTCCAGCTAGTGTTTGGGACTCAGTCTGACACAGTCTCTGTTTTCAAGTCTAGGCAAAAAACTTGTGTATCCAGGTGTTGAGTGATTAAAACTCCATGATTAATGGAGATCACAGAGTAGCGGTTTCATGGACAATGAAAATTGGAGTAAACTGTGACACTGGTTCTTTTGTGCCATCACTCTCATGCTATCTCCCATGTTCAATGATGGTGTAGAGGGGAAGCAAGTGTGTCAGGGTGCTCTCTTGTCTATGATCCTACCAGAGTCCTATTCATAGCCATGTTTAACATTCCCTTACACCTATGCCAAAGAACACTTACTCCGTTTTAAGATTTTAGGATCTGCCCCACTCCCTTTCAGTCTGATCTACTATCAATGAGGTTCTAGCCAATTTTTACCCTTGAACAGATCATTTGATCAGAGGGGCTTCCTTTCTTCCTGCTTACACTTTAGGCATACAATTTATTGACCTTAAATAATGCCATTTTCATAAACTAAGACATTTCATCTTTCTGACTGTTTCATTGTCATTTAGTGTCAAGGATGGGTTCCCTCTACTGAGTCTTGGTTCCTAACAAGGTTTCTTCCTCTTGCTCAGGGAGTTTTTCCTTGCCTCCGTGACCTTTGGCTTGCTCATTAGGGGCTCAGACCCAGACTTTGTAAAGTGGCTTTGTGACAATGCCAGTTGTAAAAACAGCTATATAAATAAAACTGAATTGAATTGAAGTTCCTCAAAGTTCTAGGAATTTCTGTTTCAGTATTTTGCATTCAGTAATCTACAGATTATGCCCTAGATGAATAGCTAGCCACATTTGAGTTTGTTAAGCAAAAATGTCTAATTCAATCTAAATCTTCTCGCTTAGTTCCCTGATAAGCAAAGTGGTGAAAGCAACCTTGTTACAGCCACTAGAAACAGCAATGCTATGAAAATTCCTAGATTTGTCACTGACCATGAAATCAAGCAGCAGCTTGACCATTGGGTTTCTGGCAGAGAATTAGCAGTGGTAGCTTTATGTAAGATGTCATTGTTGGATACTGTTAGTGACGAAGCCGGCACGGGAGTTTTCAAAAGAGCCCACACGCAGGGGCGCAAAGGGGACACCACTTCCCCTCTAGCATCAGTGAGAAGAGGGGGTGCGTTTTACAAGACCAGACAAGTTGATTGGCCCTAGCCGAATACAGGTGGATTATTGCGCCGGCGGAAATGGTGTAAGCCCAATGGTACAGATGGTAGCCGTGAACTAAGCTAGGGCCACCCTGAGGCAATGCCGGCAGAGGAAAAGGTTACTGGGTTTAAGGGTAAAGGAACGGAGTCTCTAGAAGCAAGCTTGGGCTGCTACTAGCCAAACCCCGGCCACGTGTAGGAGCATGCCCGAGCTAGATGTGGACCTCCCTGGCTCCTTGGCCTTTAGGGAGTCCGCCTAATGCTAGCCGAAGGTGCTCCATGCATATGGTCGGCACACCTACTATTAATTCCAGAGAAAAACGAGAGGGAGTGCAGGCAGTCCATGCCTCTCAGCCACAGGCAGTTGAGATATAAAAATTCCCCCCAGCAGACGGCCACCTGAGCCTCGCTCACTACCTATCTCCTGGAGTAAAAAGGAAAAGGGGGAGGAATAGGAGACCCTGAGTTAAAACCCAGAACCTTTACCAAATTACCAGCGAGAGTCCGGTGTGGATAAAACAGTCAGCCACACCTGCCAAACAGGGACATGGACTCCATGCTGCCTGGTCAGAGAACCATGCCTATAAGGGCTTTGGCCCAGGTGAAACACATAAGCATTATTGACATAACCATGGTGATGCATCGCCAAATGCCCACAGGCGGCCCGTCATGGCGCGGCGGCGAAGGCTAGGCTCTCAACCGCCCCCTGCCAGCCCGTCCGGGCGCTAACCCTTACAGATTCAGATTCAAGAAGTTTATTTTTATTTTTAAAGGTGTATCTAAATATTAATATGTGTGTTTTCTAGTAGCTAGAATTAGGTTTGTTTCACCACTGTGCTTATCAGAAGACTAAGTGAGGAGATTCAGCCAGTAGAGATGATAAAAAAGAGACACCGCCTTTCATGCCTTCCAGTCACACTCTCCTTAAAACAGAGTCAGCTCCGAAGACCATGCAGATGAGACTCACCTCTCCCCCAGCAACAAAACACCGTAAGCAACTGGGATTTTGTCTGTATTGTGACTATGATTTTGTGAAAACACCAATTTGATCACTGCCTGAATAGAACCAAATGCAATGGCAATACAGCGTCCTGGTAGACCACTCAACCTGCATCCACAGGTCTCCATATTTCCCTGTCTCATAATGAACTTTGAGAAGCAAAACCAATGCCACCAAACTGCCACCACATAACCTTAATGAACTGAATGAACCTGGTTAACTGATTGTTAATGTTTTCTCTCAAACCTGGGTTTACTCACTGTCAGCAGCAGAAATACATAAGCTATGGAGGGATATGTGGAGGAGGATTTAAAAAGGAAGCTGGCACTTGAAGAATATAGCCACTGGTAGGAAGGAGCCTTCTGAATCCACATGATGTAGAAGAAAATATGATTCATCAGACCAGGCCACCTTCTTCAATTACTTCATGGTCCAGTTCTGATGCTTACATACTATTGTAGGTGGTTTCAGCAGAGTACAGGGAACGGTATGGGCACTTTGTCTGGTTTGTAGTTACACATCCCCAAACACAGCAAGCTATGATGCACTGTGTTTTGTCACTTTTCTATCATAGAAATCATTATATTACCATACAGTAGCTCTTAGTAGGTTCAGACCAGACAAACTAACCTTCGCTTCCCATATGTATCAGTGAGTCTTGGGTGCCCATGACTGATGTGCCACTCGTTATCCTTCCTTCCAGTTTTGGTAGGTAATTACTACTACAGATTGGGAACCTTCTACAAGACTTAAGGAGGACAATTTTCTGATTGTCCTCTGTCATCTAGTCATAAAAATTTAGGTAAATGCAAATTACACAAGACTGAATTTTTTAGAAACAATTTGTTTTCTATATTTGATTGCAGCTTCATTGCTCTGGGAAATCAATGAGGGGATCTGGAGTGCCCTAACACATAAACCTACCCCCAGCCAACTGCCCTTCAAAACAATACTTACGTCCCCCAAAAAGTGGACACGTGTCCTTAAAATGTGGTGGTTTAGGATTTTAGGTGGACAGTGGTTGCTGAGTGGTTAGGGACTTGCTCATGTACATTTACATTACATTTACATTTACATTTATTCATTTGGCTGACGTTTTTATCCAAAGCGACTTCCAGGACAGAGGAAACACTGAGAGTGGTGCTACACGGAGACCAACACATTGCTGGTGGTTCTAAGATAAATAACAGACGCAATTTCTTTAGAGCATATATACGCCAAGTGCTTATACAACCACAGAGAGCAACTAGTGCAATAAATAAACACGCCAAGATCTTAAACTACTGCAATAAATAAACACGCCAAGATCCTAAAGTACTGCAATAAATAAACACGCCAAGATCTTAAACTACTGCAATAAATAAACACTCCAAGATCCTAAACTACCACAGAGAGGAACTTCCATATGTCAAGTTCATATACTACTAAAGAGAGAACTACAGTAATGGATACATGTGCCAAGTGCTTGTAAGAACTGCTGCAGTACAACAATGTTCAAGTGCTAGAGTAAATGTTACAATAAAACTGGAAACTATTCCCTGGATTACTTCCGGTAGGTTGTCTGGAAGCAGTAGTTCTTGTGTGAGGTTTATGTGCTGAGGTGGGTGCGGAACAGTTGAGTCTTGAGTCGCTTGAGTCGAATGTTGAGAGGGACTCGGCTGATCTTGTATCTCTGGGTGTAATGATTCTTGAAGGTTTTTGGAAGTAAGTGCAGAGGGGTGCAAACAAGGATTTATTAAATAAACTGCGAGAACATCTACAAAAGAAACCTAGAAAACAAACGAACATAGATCATGAACACATGGGGTAGTGGAACAGAGAACAGACAAGGACTGGACCAAAAACAAGAGTCTAAATAGCCTACACAGAAGGGAAACACCTGGAACGGGGAGAAGACAGAGAAACAAGGATCAGGTGTGAGGCGAGACGAGGGCACAAGAAGCAAAACATGACATGACTGACCACAAGGGGGCGACACGTTACAGAGCCCTCCCCCTAGACACAACGTCCCGGTGTGGCAAACTACTCAACAACCAGGCGCTGCCTAGGGGGAAGGCATGTCAAACACAGGAAAAAAACATGAAAACACAGGGCAGACACCGGAGAGCTAAACCCGAAACACAGACAGCAACCATGACATAAAGTTAAACAATGATATCAATAACGGAGACATACACGGGGGCTGGGCAAACAAAGTCCCTGGCTGGGGAAACAAGGTCCCGGGCTGCGAAAACATGGTCCCGGGCTGAGGAAACACAGTCCCGGGTTGACGAAACAAAGTCCCGGTTTGGGGAAACAAGTTCCCGGGTTGGGGAAACAAGGTCCCGGGCTGGGGGAATAAGGTCCTAGGTCTGGGTGACGCATTCTGAGGCCTGTGCGGTGCACTCGGAGGCCTGTGCAGCGCACTCGGAGGCCTGGGTGACGCCGGCGACCCGAGGGCTTGCTCTCTGGCGGCACCCGGTGCGGCGAGCTCTGGGACCGCGGCCGGTGCGGCAAGCTCTGGGACGGTGGCTGGTGCGGCGAGCTCTCTGGCGCTGGCTGGTGCGACGTGGAGGCTGTGCACGGTGACGTCAACGACATGGGGGGGGGTGCGCGGTGACGTCGACGATGTGGAGGCGGTGCGCGGTGATGCCGGTGATGCGAGGTTTCCAGGTGTGGACGCTGGGCTTAGCAGGGTTTGCGTGGCTACTTCCTTTGTAGCACGCAACTGCCTCTTCGCCGTTTGCGTTGAGCAGTTTCTTCCAGCTAGTAGCCCCTTCCCCGAAGT